>JAQIXP010000691.1:0-23314 GCA_034700285.1 Proteroiulus fuscus
ATTAATATGTACCGTTAGTTAACATGGAGATTCCCATAGGAGCATGCATTTTCTAAAAGTGTGGACAGCCCCCTTAACACCAATTTTGAATTCGCCCTTATTAACGTATTTCGTACATATAGTCATTTACATCTCCATGTCATCAGTCAAGATTTTGATTCCCCATGTTTGAAAACCAAAAAACATTGGAATTCGTTTACTACCAAGTATTTTGTAGATTCTGAAGGTATACGATTCATGTAAAATAAAGGGACGTTAGATGCCTTTTTGACTGATTGACTGACAAATGATGTTTTACTTAAAATTTGCTTTTCTTTTCTATAAAAATGAAGAAGTCATCAAGCAACTTCAAGAAAATGGAGAATTTGTTGAAATTTCAGCAACAGACAGCAAACAATTATTAGATTCACCTTTGAGGTTACCGAATCTTAGCTACATTTTTAATTTTTAATTTTTAAAACTTATATCAGCGGTTTTTTTATTCGTTTAATTTCAGATGTCACCGTTGTCAAGAAGAATTCACACAAATGCCAAAACTGAAGCAACATATTATTAAGCACATATAATATAACATGAATGTATTTTTGAAAAAATGCAATTGCAATAAAAATAAATTTTGTTTTACATTTAGCTTGAACTTTGTGAATAGCCCTTATCATGACTGTATTTACGGATGACCTTTTTTGTCATTGAAGCAGATGGCCTTGTTGAGGCATTTTTAAGATATTTTGAGGTAAACTTTGCAGAAATTTAAGTAAAAACATGGACTGAATGTAAGAAGATGAGTATTTGACATCTATATCCTTACTAGTGCAAATAATAAGGTAAATATAATTTTAAGTAGGTCTAATATTTGGATAACCATTAATGCTCCATTAAAAAAAGCTGGTAAAAATGTTTTGGTACATATGCTCTTGTACAGAGACTGTTTTTTGCTACAGGGAAAGGGGGGGGGGGGGGGAGAGAAGGGAAATCGCTCTTGTTTCCCCCCTTCCAGCTAGCATAAATGGCTGCCTAGTAGCATAGAAAATTGCCCTTCCCAAACCTCCTCCTCTTCCATACCTATGACACTTCGAAATAAGATTTTGGTTTGTCTTACCTGTCGTACTTGTTTCAGATATCCCAATTAAAATCTTCATTGGATTAATATAACCAACCAGAGATGGCACATTACAAAGGTGCGGCAAGTGAAGCCGGCAGGGCCATGCAGCTGCAAAAGAAAAGAGAAAAGGCACTTGAGGAGCTGGAACACAGGAAGAAAAAAATTGAAGAGGAATTAAAGCTGTCTAATATTGAAAGCAAATTTGCCACCCATTACGATGCCGTGGAGCAACAGCTTAAATCTACAACAATAGGCTTACTAACCTTAGATGAAATGAAAGTAATTAATTCAACATCTATCTGGCAATCATCATGCCCTTAAAGCTTTCAAAAATCATTAATTTAGCATCCACAAATAGGAAGGGTTATTAAATTGCGCTTTATACTTAGGCCAAACAAGAAAATGTAGTAAAAGAGAGAGAGAGGCAGCTGGCAAAGAGGCAACACGAAAAGGATCTTCAAAAACAACGGGAACTAGAGGCCAAGAAAGCCGAAAAACAGAGACAGAGGCAACAGGTTGGTATACAGGGAAAGCTATAGACAGACTAAATTCTTTGTTCGCTTATAAATATTTAGTCCATTTCCCCCGGATTTCCAGATAGCATCACTATCCTTTAATCCCTACTTGGATGAAGAAGAGAAGGAAGAGTCCGAAGAGGAAGCCCTAAGCGAGGCACCTTCCAGTTCGGACAACGAAGAGGATTCCTCGTTGGATATTCCAGGGCCGAAGAGTAAAAAGCCCAAACTAGGAAAAAATCCAGATGTCGACACGAGCTTCCTTCCGGACAGAGCCAGAGAGGAAGAAGAAAACAGGCTCAGAGAAGAGCTTAGGCAGGTATAAAAGACTTAAACATTGAGTGAAATTTTTAATTTGAGAATGGATTATTAAGGAGATAATAAGTAGGAATAAATCCCTGAGAAATATTTTGTAAGACAATTGTGTGCCACATAAATACTTGAATTAAATGACACTTTATATGGTGCATCGTGAAATCTGCCTTTTGAAATGCAGTACAATGACGTCACAATGTAAAGTATGGTAATGCCATTATTTTTTCGCATTATGTGATCGAGAAATCAAGTTCCACGATTTGGGAGCATTCAAATATTATTTAACAAAAAATTTTGTAATTGACATTATAATTGTCAACTGATATTTAGAATGTTTAATAATATCGTCTGGCAAACACTTATTTTAGGGTTTCATTCACCTTTAAACAAAATTATGCTAGCATTAAACAAATTAACAAAGATTATTTTTTTAGGAATGGGTTGGCAAACAAGAGAAGTTGAAAAATGAGGAAATAGATATCACATTCAGTTATTGGGATGGGTCCGGTCATCGCAGGTCGGTGCGAATGAAGAAAGGCAACAGCATTCATCAGTTTTTACAGGTACGATTATTAAGAACCAGTTATAATTTCATGGAATGTCCAGAACGTCAAGAAAATCATAAAGATTGCAAAACACTTACCTTCTCATCTTCCAGAGGTGCCTGGAAATGTTGCGCAAGGAGTTTAACGAGCTGCGAGCCGTAACTGCCGATCAGCTGATGTACGTCAAGGAGGATCTCATTATTCCACACCACTATACGTTTTATGACTTCATCGTGACAAAAGCGCGAGGCAAAAGTGGCCCACTTTTTAGTTTTGACGTCCACGACGATATAAGACTAGTGAGCGATGCAACCGTGGAAAAAGACGAGTCCCATGCCGGAAAGGTCCTTCTTCGTAGTTGGTACGAGCGAAACAAGCACATATTTCCAGCCAGCCGATGGGAACCCTACGATCCTGAAAGGAACTATGATAAATATACAATTTCAGATAAATGTAAAAGGTGATTCTGAATGTATTCTTAAACGGAACTCATTTTAATCATCTTTTAAATATTAATTTTAATTTTCTATATTTTTATAGCAAATAAATGAGGAATTACTTACCACTAAAGGAATTATCAAGAAGCATTTAGGATTTGAAGCAAAGAATTGTCACTGTTTTTTGCCGTGTTGCTTTTATTTTAAGAACTGGATGATTTATAACATTTGAATATCTGCAAATAAAAGTAAATTTTATATTACAATTGATTTCATGTATGTAAAATTATTTACCTGCGTAACATTATATAATTGGTTGTTTTCGCATCAGGAGATCGGGGGATCATGGGAAATCAGAAATACCATGGATAAGGACAGCTCTTAGGAATAGAACCCAGGTCTCCCAATTGCAAAACACCACGGCCACATTCTTCTTGAAAGTAGGAGTAATTCCAAAATATCTGTAAAAAGAAATAACAACCATTACATACTAATGCTAGTACCTAAAATACTGCAATAAATTTTGGAAAAAAGCAATAATGCAAGAGAAATTATTTAATTTGAAAAGAAATCAAGACAGGTTTTCTGCTATATACATAAGCATGTACAATACAGGCATCATACGTAGCATTTTTTTTTGCATCCATAACACATGATTTCACCTAAAAATGATTCTGCAGTCTGTTGGGAGCACAAAATATTGCATCAACATTGCATCAATAAAGACACAAAATATCACCGCTTACAACATGATCGTCTAGGATGCCCAACAAGCCAGAACTGCTGCCCCATCTTACCAAATAAAAAAAAAAAGTTTTGTGGAGTGAACATATAAAGATGGCAATGGTGCTTTAAAATGGCAAATCATCGAATCAATCGCAAAACAAAAAATAAAATGATAATAATATTGAGTACAGTGAATTGACCGTACAAACATTTCCGAGTTAAGTTTTGTTATTACAAACGTGTAACATAATGTCACCACTGAAAACTGACAAAAATAAAAGGAATGATTAAATAATTGCAACAAGCAAATTGTTAGTGAGTAATGGACTATACAAGTTTCTAAGACCTCAGGGGGTCTCGACCAGTATTTAATCTATTTTCAAAGAAATTCACGTGTTATAAGCAGCACCCCTGGTACTGTACAATTTATGGAACGTAGGCCAACATGCAATATGCATTCGTTTAGTTACGATGTTTTTTAACCACAGTATATATATATTTATATACAGACTTGACTAGACCAAGTCTGGCGTAAGATCATTCCCACATGTGACCATGACTTGGTAATAATTGAAGACCTCCCCTTTTCCCCGGTTCTCAAAAAATAACCGCGTTACCATTTCAGAAGCATAAGGGGAGAAAGAACCGCAGAAAATGGAACCGCTACAAAATCCCCAAATATCTGTAACTTATTTTACACTACATTATCGTACAACTCAAGCAATCTCAATGGTATCACAAGTACACACGTCATTCATTAGAGTAATCACTCGCGAGGAAAATTGCTCGATAAAAACTTCAGTTACACATCAGCATTAGTAGAAAAACAAAAAAGTCCATTTTTTTTTAAATTGACCTGATATCCGATGCGCGCTACATTGAAAAATGGTTTACGACAAACCCAAAACAATGGTGAAAGATGCATTAAGATAGTTAAAAAGTCTGCAAACATAAACATGTCTTAGTTTATAATAAAAATGCACACAAACATTAATTAACTCAGGACTAAGGAATGCATGTTTTGTAAATTATTGAAAAATGAATGTTAGGACTGTAAGATGAATGTACTTTTAGGCATAGAGGATGATTCTGAAGTGCAAATGGTTTTAAAATTAACAAAAAAGACGAACTTTAGAAAAAAAGAGAACAAAATCACACAAAAAGCAGTTTTGCAGGATTGCACGGATATTCCCGAAAGATTTTGGTACTAAAAGCAAGCAGGCTCACAAACTGGTCGTTTGCCAGGCGTGAAAAAAAAATTAAGAAACACATAATTGAAAATAAATATCAATGATCTGGCTAAAAGCAAAAAAAAAAATGAAAGAGTTAGTAAAATAGAGCAATTTTGCTTTTGCATTTTTGTGCATGCTGAGGAAATGAAATGTACAAGTTCAGTGCAAAAGATGTAAATGTATTGAGGGAGAAATATAGCAATGAGTCCATTTTGAAGATGGGTTTAAATATATTCACCAAGCTATCTAGAAATGCAACTCTACCATGTGCATTTCTATAGCAATTCATTAATATGGAAATAAATAAAATATGTTTACAAACTATACAACATATGCTTAGTTAATTTGGATATATTATGTAACCATGCAAATAACAACACAAGTATTAATTGGTGTGATAACAAAGGATGCTTGACAAAATTATCTTGATCTTAAATACATCAGAATTTAAATGTTTTCCGACAAATAGAACCATTTGATTATTTCCGGCCACCATTTCGGTATTTATAACGTGACAAATTGCTAATTTTTACGAAACCTAGAAATCAGCGAGTGAAAATGGCAGAAAAATTCAAAAAGAAAAAAATTTTATATATCGAAATACAATCAATGAATAAATTACATTTTTAAGACACAAGCTTAAAAAAAGAAAAGTGTCAAAATAATCAATTTCATTTTAAAAATGGCGAATCGTTCGAAAAATTCACACTGCAGCTTCGAATAACAAAATTAGCAATATTGTCAGTCAGCAAATACTGAATAGAAAGCAGGAGCTGGTCCATTTGTTCGCAAAAAAACTACAAAATTTAAATAATAACTTATAAATTGTAAAGTTCATTTCAAACACGTTTGAAACAATTATCAGTAAGCCAAAAGATGAGCGCAAATCTTCCAAAAGTGTGTGAGCAATTCCAAAAACACGAAATACCGGAAACAACGGCAAATGAGCAATTTTGCTAGGCATTACGCAATTTACATGAATTTTATCGAGGTGTAAACATAAACCTGACCACAAATACATTTTGCAAAAATGCCTCGTACTATTCAATGTGTCGTACATAGATGAATCCACATCCTCGTCATTTTTCTTTCCAAGAAAAACATTTATGCAAACTATATTTGATAAAGCAATATCACAAAATCCATTAAACGTATAAAACAAGCTTTATACGTTGGATTAAATATATTTTAAATAACATGCACGGAAATTGCTGAGAATTATTCAATCGGCACGCTTTTAATTTACCTTAGCAATAATAAATATCTACGTTTGAATAGTTCGTGTAGGTTTAACGTTCGAAATTCAAACTCCAATTTCTAACAAGCATGATACGAATAAATGGAATCATTTTACTAAAACTTGAGATTAGTGAGCTGCAGCATAAAATTGAAGCTATACAAAATATTTATAAATTGCCTTATTGCCTACATTCCGTGGCAACAATTTCGACAGGAAATTGCGAATCGTATGAGGCATTTCTGCATGCAAATAAACATACGAATTACATCACACCCTGCCATACATAATAATAATAATAATAATAATAGTAGTTGTATCGTAGCTAGACAAAAATCATTAGTTTACCCTGCTCAATATTTGTCACCTGCATTTTTTCTCCAAGCTTTACAAATGTATAATTAGCCATTTTTGCATTGATTTTAACTACAAAAGTGTACATTCCACGATCAAATCGCTCTATAAAATCAAAAAATCCAATCCATTGGTTGCCCTGAGCAGCGGATGAGGAATTACAAGTAACTATTCCTAAAAATGCTTGAGCTATTTAAAATGTTTGAAATGAGGAAGTGAGGGAATAACCATACCAGGTTTAGGACTAAAAAGTCGAGAATCACTAACACTCGCGAGGAACCGTATTTCCTTACAAATTAAGGACATTTTTGAGATGACGACTCTCTTAAATCTGGTGCTAAATTTCCCACAAAGATACTTCAAAAACCATATCATAGCTCAAGCAATTCACGATAGTGCTAGGACAACGGGTGTACGAAACAAACGGCTCAAATCAATGTGACTTAGTGACCGTTACAAAAGTCCGCCCAGCACACTTTAATGAAGGAAAACAACGGTGCAAAAAAGATAAAGAGATGAGCATCTGTCATCCCGATGCCTAAGATGACAACAACATAACAACTTATCCACAGCATCCCTTGAGCTATTACAATCCTTTTTTCCCTTTTGATCTAGTACAGAAATGATTGAAGCTCGGGATATATACGTTTGACCCACCCCATTTAACCCGAATGATGTCTATTAAATACAGCATGGCAAAAACCACCACGTTGCGAACACTTTTTTATGATGCTTATCACCACTGCACTAATGGGATATAATTCTTTTTATCAATGAATGAAGGCATCTTTGGCTTTCCACTGTGTGTGTGTGCATGCAAAATCTCAAGACTAAATTGATTGAATCGCCGATTCAGTCAAGTAGCCAGTCACCGATTAATAATTTAATATCACACGAATCTGCAAGCCTGCACGAATTTACTCGAGGCTACTTATTTTAAAGCGAGCTAGGCTTTTCCGTTTTTCTCAAAAAAAGCAAACAAGCAGCGGGTGTTGCCCGGCACACGCGTGAGAGGATTTTAATCTATTTCCCAGCTTGGGAATCCGAAACTTCGCTTTTACATGGAGAAAGGTTTGCCGCAATTAATGAACTACACAATGCTAACCCTAGATTTGATATAAGGTTAATTTGTTGCGATGCACTCTTGTTTTTCTACGCTAAGCGAATCAATGGTTACAGTTTTAAAAAGAGACACATTGCCGATGCACGTAAACGCGCAATACAGATATAAATTTGCTATGACTTAAAAGCGGATGCAAGAAGTAACGTAGAAATAACGTAAAAAATTACTCATTTTATGATGAAAGGGGAGGGTAAAAAAAATCCTGCCTGCCCATTCTCTTCGGGTTAAGTAAACCGGAATAAAAATTTGGATGTAGATGAACTCGCCACATGCAACTCTACATGAAAATAATTAACAGAAAATTGGGATTCCTACGCTTTTAGAAAATTATAGGGTTCAAACTACAAAAAGTTGGATAGAAAATGGCATTCAACTTTTTAAGGCATACTTTGTGTGATACATTCACTCATTTTAAATATCAACTATTTTCATATACATATTTCTCAGCCATATTCTTCAAGAAAAGTCCTTCAAACACATTGGTTACCGTATTTTAACGCTGGGGAAAAATAATAAAAAAACCAATTCTCACGTTGGAAGCATCAGAAAGTAAAGACTGAACCAATGTGAATTAAGAGGAAAAAATTTTCTACGCCTTGAGAGTTCAACTAATAGGGAATTTTAAAAAATGTGGTGAAGGGGCGTACGGATGAAATTAAATTACTGATGCGTGATTATTTGTGACTAGCTGATCTGATTGATGATCGCAGAAGAGCCATTATTCTTTGAATAATGTTAAAAGAACCTAGTAAAACCGAGATGATTTTTCTATGAAAAACTTGACAGCCAGATATCACTTTAACCGTTGGGGGCAAAAAACTTAAGTGTTTCTCAAAAGTTTAGCTACAGCATAACACTATCTTGGGCAATATGCAAGTGCGCGGGTTACTCTGTTCTAGATGTATATGCAAGCAGGCGTGAAGAAAAAAGTCAGCTTAACATTATATCTACAACTAGTTATCACGCTTATGGGGGCCCTAACAAACATTTATAGAGCTTGCGGGCACATGCAACTAGATTTTAACCAAAGAACGTGAGCTCGTAGCCCGACCACAACAGAGAAACAATTAAAAAATCGATTGAGTATAGGTTAACGGCGAACTGGCTACATAGATGTCAATGAATAGGATGAACCTCCCTTACCACAGACGGAAAAAGAAGCGCAAGATGTTAATTATCGAAATATGAGTTGCCTGAGGGACTTTGACATACATGCTGCTATCACATAATTAGTGACCTAACCTATGCGGCATAGGCCTCCATGACATAGAGTAATGTTTTTAGTTCAAGGTGCAAAACCGTTACTCAAGAGGACAAAAATCGGACACTGGGTTTCTTGGAGAAACCCTGCCAGATTTTTGTCCCGGCACCAAGTGCTAAAATAGGTTAATGGAAGAAGTTGTAGTGGATGAGGAATGAAATACAATAGAGAAATTTATGGATGCTGCTGAGAATACACGAATGGACGAAAAGAAGTACATTATGTATAAGGAATGATGAGAGTTAGTTGAAAATCGGAAATGAGGGAGGGGATGTACCAAAATCGAAACAACGATTCACAATTTGGCTAAAATGACTTGCATATAATGGATAACGAACGCAACGAATGAGTGTTGGAGAGCATCAACATCAAAGAGCTACGGATAGTTTTAAGGCTGTCTAAGACGAGATAATGCAAACATAATTGAGTGACTCGTGTGTGCGGGTTCGCAAAGGGAGATCATTTTCCCAGGACTGGATTCGAATAATTTCCAAACGGCACAATCGGGTGCACGAGCCCAAATCACACTAATGAGGAACACGATTTGAGAAGGGCTTACCCGATCTGCCATCAGTTTTGGTAAGAGAAACGAATGACATAGTGTCGAAAAGGAAACAAGAATTTCGCCTGTGAAAATGAACTCCGCATTAAAAGGGGATAATAAAAGCAAGGTTAACGGACCACTCCGAGCATGTTTTGGCGCGCCCTCTTCGACTCCTCTTCGGTGATGCGCTGCTCGATGAGATACTGGGCAGTGCCAACGGCGTGAGTTGTGCCGGTGATTGTGACGATGCGATTGCGGGTTCCTGGGGCAAAGATGCCCTTTTTTGAGATCTGTATGTTAGCGCCGCTGAAGTGCTGAATCTCCACCAAAGCCTTGCCGCCAGGTCCCAAGATGGCTCCCACAATATTTTCCCCGACTTCCATCTCTAGTTTGGAGGCTTCGGAAGTTGGAACGACCACGGACGCCGCCTGCGGCGCAAGTTGCTTGTCCACCGGTGTAGGACTTTTCCGTAGTCCGAGGACGGGCGCATTCGTGCCCAAACCAAACGAATTGTTATTGACCACATGGAGGTTACCAGCCGGCGTCAAGGTAGGGCCCAGCGACGGGGAATTGCGTCGAAACGGGTCATAGGTGTCGGGAACGTGGTCACTTGGCCGGGGGGTGGTCGGAGAGCCCAGGCCTAGGGTGGGACTGCTTCCAGCCATGCTACCGATGGGTCCAAAGACATTGTTAGTCGGAGTCATGCCATTGCCAGACGAAACGGGACCTGCCGGCGTTGTATCCATGGCAGTGGTTGGTCCACCGCTCGGTCCACCACTTCCTCCGCCGCCCCCTGCTCCAAATAACCCATTAACTAGAGAACTGCCTAGATTAAGGCCAAGACTGCCTAGACCTGTAGGATTATTGTTCACTTGAAGCACTGAATTTAAGCCTAGCCCCAGTCCGAGGACGCCATATGTGGCTAAAGTGTTCATGGCAGCAGAAATTTCGGCAGTGGCCTGTTCTGTGTAACCGTTGCTTCGCAATACCACTTTCATGTTTTCTATGAGCTGGGCTGGATTTACAGCCGGGGGATTCCCTCCACTAGTCATCACTGCAGCGAGGTTAAAGTTTACACCAGACACGGACATAGGCGAGCAGCCTGGACTACCAAAACTTCCGACACTGCTGCTATTAGGACTGTAACTACTTCCCATAGCAGTGGGACTGGTTGCCGTGTTGGCAAATGGCGATCCGGTCGGATTAAAATTGGCTATAGGACCGGTTACGTCGGCATAGCTCACGTTTAAGCAACTACCACTCTGGGGATCCTCCATGATTTTGGCCAAGATCATAGCACTTGCCTGGCGGTTGTTCTCCATTTCGCCAATCACAGTAATACATCGTTCGGTTAGGCTCTGATCCTTCGCTTTTTGACTTATTTGGACATAAGCACCGCTTTCCTCTTTAATTTGTTTAATATAGTTACCACCCTTTCCTATAATCATTCCAGCAGTGCTATTTGGAACGAGGATCTTCACCTGAAATAAAAGTGTTTATTGACTACAAGAAAAAAGAACGTCAAGGGAGCTTCATATTTGAACCATACATAGAATCCCAAAAGTCTTTAACGCAAAAATAATTTAGGGATTACAAATTATTAAAAAAAATTAAATATTCAACAACTCATAACTAGGCATTCGAATGTACCTGTTTTTCTCGCTCTGCTGGTTGTTTATTATCAAAATCGATAGCTGGTTTAGCATTAGGATCGGGCTTCTCACGAATCTTTTCCATAATAAATGTCTGCACTAATATGATGGCTTCTGCTGTCCCCGTAATAAGACAAACACGTTCTGTGGTACCTACGTTATGAATGACAAATTTTTATAATGTATTGTATTTGTCCAGCATCAGGCTATGAGCCCTTCAAGGTTTGTTTGTTATTCCATTTTAGGAGAATCCAGGTTTGCCAATTGCCAGGCAGGAATATGAACCACTCAATTACTGTAGATCAGCGGTGAAATTCAATTTTTATGCAACTACTTTTTGTTTCACTAAATTTAGCATTTGTTACAAAAGATTTAATTTTATCATGTTGAAGAGATTTCTGCCATAAATATTTTTATAGGTTAATGACTATTCAGCAACCCTCAAAACTGAAGAATGCATAAGCTGCAAGAGCTTATTTAGGATTGACATGGAGAAACCTAGAATGATAGGGCATTGTTGCTATAAAATTCAGCTCAGGGTAAATGAATAAATTATAATTAATTTTATAAATACTCCTTGCCCATGTCATAAACATTCTTCTCACTGTAGATAGGGATAAATAGCCTATTTCTCCTTTTGCCAATAACTGTTATTGCATCACAATTTATGTATAAACCTCTTGAACCTTGTCAATTTTCCAGGATTATAGGTCTCATTTTTAGTCTAGCTGCCAAATTGCGCCAAATGGTTAGAAAAGGCCGATTTGGTCACATGATGACAATAAGATTATGCAATTGGCGACTAGGGTTGGACAATGATGCCGGTAATGGCTTACTATAAGAGACGCTTTTGGTAAGATGACATCGCCCCTATTTTAGCGGGTAGCATAGTCTATAGCATTTTAAGCAAATATGCATTCACTTGAATACCGAATGTAGCTATACAATTCTTGGCTTGGCTTGGTTTTGTAACCTAAAATAAATTTTTATTATTTTAAAACGGGTAAGGGGTGTCTGTGCCGTTACATAATATTTTAGGAGTGTTAGCAAATGTGTTAAGCAGTATTGCAGCGCGCAGGTGAGGAGCTACCATACTCAGTATTAGAAAGGTCCACATAAATACTTAATTACTTTTTTTTAAAAAAATAAATACTCGTAAACCAGCGGGGGAGAATTTCGTTCAGAGGATTTCACCCTTTTTGATACTTCACAGAACATCTACCCATATCTGATTAGATCACCTCTGATATCTAGATAAAAAGCTTGATTTTGTTTATTGAAAGTACATATTCTTGCCACACTTACTACCCAATAGAATTAAACTACCTTTCACCAGTAAAATCTTTTAAAAAGCTTGCATTAACTTTTTTCAAAAAATATTAAAACTGGCGTGTCATTGAATAAAATTTTGCATAATGTTGCAAATTTACAGTTGCCAAAACATAAGTCACCAACCTGGGTAGAAGTCATTGGCTTTGGACATCTTTACTCGAGCTCCCGTTTCTTTCTGGAGTTGTGCAATTGTCTCTCCACCCTTGCCAATAATGGCCCCAGCTGCCACACTAGGTATGAGAATCTTAAGGTGGTAAGTTCCATCTCCTGAATCACAGAATAAACAAAAAAAAACAATAGATTACTTTTCAGAAATGTGGTTTTAATTGTTCCATCGCACAGATACGTGTTAAATTTGAAAGAGCCGAAAGTCAGCGCATTATAAATTGAGCTATTGTTGCCATATAACACGTTTAGCTAATTTACCAAATTCACAGGAAGTGCTTATATTGAGTAGTTTTTGATGAAAAATGAATAAATGAGATACAACATGCAATCAAATTATAGATGATTTCTGTATGTTAATTTTTTTTTTTTTGCAAATCAATAATGCTTTATTTGATAACAAAGAATATGATAACCAGACCACAGACAAACACATGTCACAGAATTTTGATTCAATGCCGCACTGTCAATGTGAGTAAATATAGGTTCAGCCCTGACATTCAAATTTTAATTGCGTACTAAATAAATTACAGTAATTCAAGAAATTCCATCTACGCCATTTTAAAAATATAAATAGATTCGAATAAATTTTCTGCTCTCAAATTTGAAAGAATTGTTATGTAAAAAATGGCAGCAACTTCGGTGCATATGAAAGAAATTTTGGAACTGTTTTAGGAGCTGATCACCGGTTACAGCATTATTGCTTAAAAGTAAAATATTATTTGAATTTTACCAATTAGTTTGGCATTTTGCTAAAAAGGCGTTTGCCAAATAACATAAAGAATTTGTTGTTTACTTTCTTCAGGTGCACTAACATAAAACTAGCAGCAAAACAAGTCAAATAGTCTCACAAATATTTCTTTCCATTTCAACACTCAATAAAAACGAAAGCAGGGGAGTTCACATTCTTAGGGAAACAGCCTGATAATAATTGCGTGATAAATTAAAGCATAGATAATATTTCAACCGAGACTAAATTTATAAAACTCTTAAATATGTAATCAACTACATGTCACAATTAGCTCACGGTATTCATAATATCCCAACGTATGGAAAGTTATGCCTGTCTTAAATTTTGTTAAAATTGTTGCGGTTGTTAAAGGTCATAAGAATATTGATGAATGCAATAATAAAACCTATAGTCCACAATACCAATGAAAACACAACGGAAAATCACATTGAACCACACACACATGGCAACAGTTTTCCAATTACTCAAAAACACAAGGTCAAGTGTGAGTTGCATCTATAGCAGTGAGCAAATTTAATGCAGGTTATGTGAATGGACCAAAAATTTGGTATATGGTAAAAAATGTTTACAAAACATCTAACCAAAAAGTGTGAGTCCATGGGTGGGTGGATGGATCGATCCATGCCAATGTTGGCAAGCCTAACAGCCACAACCCGGTGTTAAATCATCAGCAAGTTTCATGTCAAAGGTTGCAGACAAGAAGCCAAGCCGAGTGCCGAAAGCGTTTCCTCATTACCAGTTTAAGAGAATATAAATAAACATTTCAAAAGACAGTATAAGAATGTCATTGTTCAGTACGTTAATTTCTAGGGTAGGCCTACATCTGGACATTCAAAAAGAATTCCTCTAACGGTTGGCTGAATTTTATGACAAAACTTGATATACAGATTACCAACAAAACCCTACAACATGGCTGGCGCCATTGGTTAATTATAAGTATGTAATTGAAAAGGTCTGGAAAAAATCAACACCCTCAACGACTCGGATTACAAGGTAAATTTTTTCGATGGAAAGATGAACAACGAAGCAAAGCTTTGTAAATTTGCTAGCACCTTAATTTCTGGTGGGCTGTTAAAACCTCATTTTCACTGGTTACATTTGCCAACTTTTTCTTGAAATTGGCTCCAACCATGCCCATAACGCATGATCAGATGTTACTCTTGCATAATCATCCGGTGACTAGCATACAGAAGCTGTAAAGGTCCATCTGCGGGTTGGTTACCGATACCAATGTACAGAACACATCGAAATGCAAAGCTTTTCATGATAGGCCTACTGGTATCTGCATTTGGCTGGGATTTCCTACCAGGCTACTAGCCAGTCAGAATTTTAAAATGCCAGATACAAAGAAATGTTTAGCTCATACTTCCCCCAATGTAGACTAAAGTTAACTTGTCATCAGCAGTTCTTGCCCAGTTGGGAAGCTCCAACAATAAGTGCATTGCACAGTAAAATCCAACAGAAAATATGCATTATGGATCCTGGCACTTTATGGTCACAAAAGGACGTAGTTTTCCAGTTGAGAAATAAAAATTCGTTCTTACAGCATTCTACTGATATATTTGGCAGTTGTTATCACCAAATTCAAGCAGCAAAATTAGGAGTGAGTAACAATCAAGGAGAGCTGCTTAATCACATGATACATTACAATAATAAACAGTTCATAGGTCCACCACACCTCACTGAAAATGAAAATGCAGTTGGTCAGTTGTGACACACGCTCAAATAAACTCAACGAGTTTGGCAATTACAGTCAAAAGACATAGTGGAGTCTACGCACTTCATTTAATATGGTAGGCACAGGTGTGGTGGCAGAAATAAACTACCAAGAGATTTTAGAGGATACTAAATCAGAAGTCAAATCTAATGATCGACAAGAAGCCAATATTAACAAGCTTATTAAAATATTTGGAATGGCTGTAAAACGCCTCAGAAGATATCACCCTATTTGTTTTTTGATAGCATTGTCCTGTACCAAACTGCAAATGGCATAGTGCAAATCCAGGTCTAGTGAAGGAGAAGGGCTAAAGAACAAGGGAGTGATACGATGGAAAGTAGTCGTGGCTGATTTTTAAGTAGTGCTGCCCCTAAATTAGCTGGACGGAACCATGAACCATGGGAATTAAAATCAAACTTAAATTTTCCAATTTCAGACAGGAAGGCCTACCACTGTGCTACCATAGCTTAGTAAATCGAGGTGGGTTAGCCACATGCCAGATCATCAAAACAGTGTCAATAATTTCCTGAACCCTGGTTAACCTAGGCTCAAATACTTAAACACGATGCTATCCACAACGTCACCAAGATTTGGGGACTCACTAATTGAAACTATTTCAAGATTTACCCCTTCCGTACTAACATTCCATTTGTATTGACCACGGATGAGCTCGAAAAACTGGTGAATGCCAACATGAAACAAGAGGTTACCAAGCACAGCATGCAGGTCATGACGATGACAACTTAAAATAATATGTGATGGATGGCGTGCCAACGGCTGAACGCAACTATCAGAGAAAACTTAATTCTTGAAAAATGCCCCATTAATTAAAGCGACAGAATGATTGTGTTTTTGAAGGTATTATCCTGCACTCGCCTGGATAGATTGTGGAAAAATGCAGTAGACGTAGCTGACCAGTAGGATCTGAATCCATGACCACCGGATTATGAGGCAACTTTCTGCTAATCGACCATCACTCGTAGACGATCCATTGGCCGGGTATTTGTTTTGCTCTACAATCCTTTGAGGTCTAGCGCAGATGGCAACTAATAAGAAAATTCAATTAGGCCAGCTATAAAGTAGCTTTATAAATAGGATGAAATTGATGGAAAAGTGAGCCATGGTTATGAATTTCTCTATCGTACGAGTGAAACAATTTTAGCCTGCCAGTGTTCAAGACATGCAAGAAATTTATGGGTAACTAGGCCTATATGCGATTGAAAATTGAAAACAAGCACTGGTCAAAAGTGCAAGGTGTTCAGGTATGGCCACCTGATGACTCCTACAAGAGTTTGATATTAGGTGCCAGGTAGGCCTACACATGAGAGATATCATTAAATCCCTTAACATTAAATGGAGAAAAATATATGTCAAGATTTAATTACTTTGTGTCATATTGGTTTCCCTTTATTAAACAGCAAGCATATTGTTTAAAAATGTTTCAAATTAGAAAATTATTAACAGGATGATTACAAGTCACCTTCTTATGACCTCAATTCAACTTGTTCATGAGTGTCTTGACTACAGTATGTAGTCGCAAGGCCTACACATTCAAGTTAACCGTTTACATAATTAAAAACCAAATCTCAGAAATAAGTCCAAGTTGGGTGAAAAAACTAGCAAGCTTATGATTTAAAGATGGTGAAATGAGAAAATGAGGCTATGATTTGAGAGAGAAAAAAATCAATGAGAAAAACAGACATTGGTTATGACCACGTCAACCAATTTTCATGATTGCAACAACCCTGAATGCACTTTTGTTTTCAATGAGAAATTAAAACAACTTTCTAGAAAAATAAAAGCCTACATACGTTGATTTTCCGCAGACCAAATCATCAGTCGACTTTTTCCGAGAAAAAATTCGCGTTCGAGAAAACACGAGCAAAATTTTCGAAGGTAACTTTTTCGGGACAAAAAAAAAAAACGACTCTCAAAATTGAATTTGCATATTCCTTAGGAAATCCTCGTCGATTGTAAATCAAGAAAAACAAGTTGGAAGAAAATCTACTAGAAATATTGCTCGTCTTCAATATTTAGACACGTCTGCAAAATATCTAAACCAAGCTGCGATCAATTTTCAACTGCGGTTGCTCCTCCCGACAGAAAATTTGCGAAAACCGGCAACGTGTTCGTTCCGCTAGTCTTCGAGAAAAAAACGAATGACGAGCTTTCGCAACTTCTAATTCAATTTGCAATCCACTTATGACAAAAATTTAACTCAAAAACGATAATTTTTGCTGAAAATACAAAATTCCACAGATGTCGATGCGGTCAAAAAAAAATTCATGGAAAATTCCGATGGAAAAATAGAACGTTCCAAAATAATATTCCGAAAAGGAAGTCGCCGGCCTAGCCCATAATATTCCAAAACAAAAAATGTGCAAAAATAATCCTTTTCAACACAAATTGAATAAATTATTCGGATAAAACTAGTTTAAAAAGCTAAAAGTAAAATCAAGCAGTGCATAAAGTGAGGGCAAATGAAATCTCTCACCTCTACTGCAGCTGAGTAACATATTGTGTGGCAGTCACCGGCTGCTGCTGCTGCTGCTGCTGTGTGGAGTTGGCAAAAGCACAAACTCAACCAAACTAGCTGGGCTTATGAAATTTGTTTGACCATAATAAATGCAGCCTAGAAGGCACCAGTTGGACGATAAAATACATAAAACTTGCATAGAGCAGAGCAGACAGCAGTCTGAAAAAGCGCAACCGGCGAAATTCTGCTGCATGCACCAACTGCGGCCACACGACCAGCACTGCTATAGCATTCTGTTACGCCACTTCCTGGATATTTACTAACCCTTTCCTACCGCTTCGAAAAATAGGTGAAAATATGCTTTTTCCTACCTGTTCCTCCGTGATGGGATCTTTTGGTAACTCCGCTCTCCACTTCTCCGTCCAACGGCCTTTTCCTTGAATCTGGAATATCGCCATCGGGACACCCGTTTACCGACCCAGGTCCTGAAGCCATCTTCGAGAGAAGAGGGATTGAACGCTAGTGACGGAGAGCGGTGACGCAATGCCCTGCACACCCCTTCGTTTTAAAAGAATGGGACTGGCTCATTATCCTGTCCTTGAAATATTTTCTAAAATTGCATAAATATTTTCAGTAAGAAACGACACGAATGGCGCTACTAGCATGCCTTGGCATCATGCTATTTTAAAGGCTTCAATCAAATATTAAAAACCAAGTCATTTCTTGTAACTAACTATTTAGACATTAAAATTATATTGATAATGATTTTGTGAGAAATTTCGTTTTTTTGTAATTACAATCAGCAAATAATTTCCAAAAAATTCCTGGCTTTCATTTTCAACATATACATGAAGAAAAATGCATAATAATAATGCTTAAATTTAATAAAATATATTACATTGCGTTTTATCAGCAATTTTGCAAGTAATAATTTTAATCCATTCTTCAAATAAAGCTCTCCAAACGTGGCATTCACCTTGCAGATGTTATTGCATGTATCGAGCGCCACCTTGTTGCATTTAGACTTGCATTAATGCTAAAAAATGGCCAACCATTTTTGCAGGACATAAGCGATGTATTATATTTTCAAAAATAGTTCTCTAGATTTTCAAAAATGCGTCTTAATTTTAAATAAATCTAATTCAACTTCAATAATATTTCAATTTAATATGCTTATATTACACTTTTTGATACTCTGAAGTGCACCGCGTTAGAAATACATGCATTATATAAATTAAAATCAACAAATATGTAGTTACCTGGGGTGAACTATTACTCTTACATCAGTTTGATTACATTTTGTAGATTTTGGGACAAATTCAAACTATTCCTGTTAAAAATTCAATAAAGTATACTTTTGAATTCACTAAAATCAGGAAAACATGGCTAGTTCAACTGGCGAAAGACCACAGAAAATGCCAAAAGTGGCTAAGGTATGCACACGTTTTAAAACTTTAAGACAATCGTCATTTTGTCATGCTTCAAGATTGCTGTATGCCTAAAATAGGCCAATGCATGTTCCCAACAGGTTTAAACAAGTTCAGATTGAACTGGATTTTAAGCCCCCCAGACAATTAAATAATTTAAAAAAATATCAGGAATGTGCATGATTCGAACCTGGGTATAATGAAATTTAAAACAACATGCTCTGTCGGCCAGTCAGAGCTTAATATATTATCATATATGATAAACTTATTTGTTAACAAAACTGGTATATATTAAAATTCACCAGTTTTTAATTGCTAATGATAAATTTGACCATGCATTAGGCTATCTGGTAAACTCACTGCATAGAAAATATATTTACAATATGTATATTCAGTGTATTTTTCCCAAAGATTGAATATACTTTTATACTTTTAGTTTTGTATAGGACATGTTTAACTAGGGTTTATATCATTATTAAAAAATAAATGGCAATGCTATATATTGTACTTTATAAGACACATTTAAGCCATTTTGCAGTCTTGTCAATAATGATTTATATCAAGAGTTCCCCTATTGGCCCATAATTAAAGTTAATACCACGTTCTTGTCTTAGGTCAAAAACAAATCACCAGCGGAAATCCAGATCACAGCCGAACAGCTTTTAAGGGAAGCTAAGGAACGAGACTTGGAAATTTTGCCACCAGTAAGTGCACTGTGTAAAGAATCATGCAAGATCTGTCACAAGAAAGAATGCAAAATTTTGTCTGTATCTAATTTTCCAGCCACCCAAGCAAAAGATTTCTGATCCCGAAGAACTAGCAGATTATCAGCTACGAAAAAGAAAGGCATTTGAAGATAGTATACGCAAAAATCGTGTGGTTATCAGCAACTGGATTAAATATGCTCAGTGGGAGGAAAGCCAGAAACAAATCCAGAGGTACATTTTGCATTAAAAATGGCCTTATCCCTATGTTAGAGTAAAATAAATGTACTAACAGTACGTTTAATTAAATAAACATATAATTTACAGGGCCCGTTCTGTGTATGAACGGGCATTGGATGTTGAACATAGGAATATTACGTTATGGTTGAAATATGCAGAAATGGAAATGAGGTAAGCATCAACAAAAAACATAGGCCTATTTTATAAAGTCGTTAAAAAAAAAACCCCGAGAGAAAAACAGTATTCTACTCGTAGAAATCGACAAGTGAATCATGCTCGTAACATATGGGATCGAGCGGTTACTATCTTGCCAAGAGCGAGCCAGTTCTGGTACAAGTACACATACATGGAAGAAATGCTCGGAAACATCACAGGTAATATTTATCTAAATAAATGTTTCGAGTCAATTCCCATTCTTGTCTAAAACGAAATTCTATTAATTTCTCAGGAACCAGACAACTATTTGAACGATGGATGGAGTGGGAACCAGATGAGCAGGCTTGGCTGACATACATCAAGTTTGAATTGCGCTACAAGGAAACGGATCGTGCTCGAGCAATTTATACTCGTTATATCCTTTCATATTACTTAGAATAACTATTGTGCCAGAAAAATAATTTCGGAATTAACAACATAACAGATAGGAAAATATTGTAAATACTTGATATTACAAATATTTTGTTTAAATCAATTTAACGCAGAATTTTATTTAAATTATTTAAATAAATACTTGTACCTAATAACTATATAGTTAGCATAATATTAATTTAAGTTATTTAAGTAATTGATAGTAAGTTAGTATAAGAAACTGATGTAAATTAAATATTCAATTTTGCCCTTTTATTTACTCAAATAATTAAATAGTTTTAAAACAAATATAAAATTAAATTTTCTTAACTTTTCTAACTTGTCGTCGTGCATCCAGACGTAAAGAACTGGATTCGTTATGCTCGCTTCGAAGAGCAACACGGTTACATAACGAGCGCTCGAGGAGTTTTCGAGCAGTCAGTGGAATTTTTCGGCGACGATAATCTAGACGAAAAGTTATTTGTTGCCTTTGCCAAGTTTGAAGAAAATCAGCGGGAGCACGATCGGGTGCGAGTAATCTACAAGTACGCTTTAGACCGCATTCCTAAAGACCACGCTCAAGAACTTTTTAAAAACTACACTATCCACGAAAAGAAATATGGCGATAGAACGGGAATTGAAGACGTTATTGTTAGTAAAAGGAAATTTCAATATGAAGAGGTATTACATGTGTTATGATAATTATTTTTCCCCTTTATCAGAATAGATTGTATACATACTCATTTTGCTCGTTTTTATCAGGCGATTAAATCCGACCCGTTTAACTATGACACATGGTTTGATTACCTGCGCCTGATGGAAAGCGAGAACGATGTAGAGCAAGTGAGGGATTTGTACGAGCGTGCCATTGCAAACATACCACCCACAAAGGTATTTCAAGAACATGCCTTTTAGACTAATAAGTTCAAAGAAATAGATATATTAAATATTTTTTCTTTAGGAGAAGCGATACTGGAGAAGATATATCTACTTGTGGATTTATTATGCCCTATTTGAGGAATTGGAGGCAGAAGACATGGAAAAGACGAGAGAAGTTTACAAAGCCTGTCTTCAGCTAATACCCCACCAGATTTTCACTTTTTCAAAAGTCTGGCTTCTTTTTGCTCATTTTGAAATTCGACGTCGTAGCCTACCGGCTGCCAGAAAAATTCTCGTATGCACAAATAAATTCTCAAAACCCAGATTTCCGAAATATTTCAGTTCCAGCCTTCAACCAGAAGTTTTTTTATACTGTTTTTAGGGCACAGCTATTGGCAAATGCCCGAAAGATAAGCTGTTTCGTGGCTACATCGATCTAGAAATTCAACTGAGGGAATTTGATCGCTGCCGAATATTGTACGAGAAATTTTTAGAGTTTGGTGCCGGAAACTGCAGCACTTGGTTTAAGGTGAAATACAAATATGCTCATTGAATTCATATTTTGAAACTGAAAATAATTTGTTTCATCGTTTCTTCCGCAGTATGCCGAATTAGAAACTATACTCGGAGATTTCAATAGGGCCCGCGCCATTTTCGAACTAGCTATTAACCAGCCTCGCCTGGATATGCCAGAAGTTTTGTGGAAAGCCTACGTGGATTTCGAAACGGAACAGGAGGAGTACGATAACGTACGAAATCTATACCAGAGGTTGCTGCAACGAACGAGACATGTCAAGGTGGATAGCCCTATCTCAAAATTATGACAAAATGCCATATGATGTAAGCCAACACTAGTTTGTAATAATTCCAGGTGTGGCTGAGCTTTGCTAAATTCGAGCTAATGGTTCCTGAGGAATCAAAGGTTGTGAGGGCAAGGAGCGTGTACGAACAAGCACACAAGTCTCTACAGTACAGTGAAGAAAAGGAAGAAAGGCTCATGCTATTGGAAGCGTGGAAGACGTTTGAAGTAATAGTGGTTTTGTAGCTATCAGTAACATTACGCGCAGGATTATAAACCCTGTAGCGGGTTTTATAACTAAATTATTAGAGAAGTTTAGAATGATAATGCAAGCTTACCCATTTTAGGAGGAGCACGGAACCGAAGAAACACTGGCTTCTGTCGAGCGCGAAATGCCAAGGCGGGTTAAAAAGAGGAGGAAGATAACTAGAGACGATGGAGTAAAAATATTTTAGTTCACAATTTTGCTAGGTAGGTTTAGTTTGTTAAAATGCTCACCCAAATCCTCGTCTTTTTCAGTCGGAGGCTGGCTGGGAGGAATATTACGACTACATTTTCCCGAGCGATGAAGCTGCACAGCCCAATCTTCGCATTCTCGCCATGGCTAAAAAATGGAAAAAAGATCAAGAAAAAGAAGTGGAAGATAACACCGTGGAGATGGACGACGACGGCGAGGACGAGAATGGAAATAAAAGCCCCAAAGATGCATCTTGAGCACTCGTAGATAAGGAAAATCCAAACATTTTTAATATTAACATGAATTCGTTCAGTTTTTGGTGAATTAAAAGCTTTGTAATTTGTATTCCGCACTCATTGTGGACTTGTCAATATTTCCTTAAGAAAACTCAAACCGTAAACGATCGAAACGTTAATTTTTACAAAAAAAAATTCAAGCCATTTTGGTTTGCATTCTGGATCTGAACATGAAGGGGTATTATACACGAAAAATTGCACATGCCATTTTTAAATGGGACAAAGGTTCGCCAGCAGGTTTGGAATATATTATAGCCAAACCTATAATTTATATTTAAAATATAAAATATATAAATTAGTTTGGGTATGAAACAACTATATAAACAAATTTTTGCCAAACGACAGTATGTCATTTACTGTTAATCAACATTTTCCAATATTATAACTGCTTTTTAATATTTACTTATTAAACCATAATGTTCTAATTAAGGGTTGGTATAGTCGAGGGAAAATAATTTTTT
>JAQIXP010000692.1:0-23293 GCA_034700285.1 Proteroiulus fuscus
TAATAAAATTATCGACATGCAGTTTTTTTGGCCTATTTTTAGTCCAAATCAAAAAGGTTTTTTTCCACTAGATTAGGCCTACACAAATTGTGACCAGTCATTTTTGGATGAACTTTTTCCTCGTGAAATCTTTGAAAACGATGGTAAAAATTCATGGTTCTCGCAACAAATTTGCAAAAAATCGAAAGGTGTTTACAATATTGCAAAATTTTAAGATTGTGGTAGGAATTTAAAAAAAAATAAAAAAAATTCTAGAAACTTTTCTTATTTTCTTATTTGTTTTTTCCCAACTTTTGCGTGAATTTTTATAAAAGTATTAAAATGAAGAAACTGTGAAAATCTTCTTGAAAGCAATTATTCATATTTATATGTGCATGGAGTTTAATGATTGTCTCAAATAGGATAAAAAATAATTTAGAAAAACAGATTAAATTTTCGAATTATTATTATTATAGTATATAGAATTTAATTATAATAATAAAAAAATTCCCAATAATCCTCGCATTTACTGAAAAAAAATGTCACTACTATCAAGACGTCTCTCAAAAATTTACACTGCTTGAATGGTTCCAAAAAAACGCATATATAATTTTTTTTAAAAAAGTAAAAAATGCGGAAAAACAAAAAATAGATCGAATTTTTTAATACAAAACCGTACAAAAAACATAGCTGGATTTGAAAATCTGCAATAAATTGTCTTACAAGACTTTCATTAAACGTAAAAAGGGGCATTTAAAAGTAAAATTTCATCACCATAACTATGTTAAAATTATTGCTCAAACTATCAGATATTTTGAGAGCATGCAAAACAGACTTTCCATATACAATGCGGTTGAATTTGATAAAATTTTAATAATTAAAAAAAATCAGAAGAAAGTCATAAAAGTAAATTTATATATAATTTTTTTACAATTTTCTGTTTCTTAAATTTTTTTTCAATTTTTATCAGTTGCTTGCATTTTTATGTTGTGTTTTCCAGTGTTGTGCAAAATAACAACCACTCTAAAAAACTTAATTTACAAAATTATTATATTCAAAATTGCGAAAGTTTTAAGGACTTACAATTTCAACTTTTTTTTTGAATTTGTGGGCTCAAAAAACCATTTTGTTCATTTCAAGTTTGCCCTTTTGAATGACATTATCATTATAAATAAGTTTAGGGACTCCGAGTAAAATCCAAGCATATATTTTGTACTCTACCATGCATGTTACCACAAAAGACATTCTGTAAATAATTAATAAGGAGGTCTTTGACTACTTGAAATTGAATTCAAAATTCCAGCATTCATCGTGAAATGATGCAGCAACCAAAAGCTACTTTCTAGAACCACCAAATGTTATCAAGTAGCACTCAGCAAAAAATAAAAATAACTTCTACAGTCAACTGAAAAATTTATATATATTAAAACTGCAGAATATCAAATTTATATTACATAAAAATCTTCTTTAAATTAGACTGCTGTGATTTGTTTCAGAGCCATCAGTAGTTACAGAAAAAGAGAGGGGCAACTAATTTTGTAAGACAATGAAAAGTAATTACTGAGCCACAGTTAATTGGGACTGACATTGCAATTCCATTTACAAACATCATCAAAATTTTATTTTCTTTTAAACTGTTTGATAAAAATAAATATTTCTGTAGTTTTTCTGATTGAAAAATGTAGTTTTTATTAAGTTCTTTTTGCTGTTAAAACAGCAATTCATTAAATATTTCCCTGGCAATCCACAGATTATCTGCAGTTTGAACATTTACTCTCGTTTGTACAGCTAAAGCAATAAATTTTGTATAAAAAGCAAGAATATGTCATTACTGAGACATAGTTAATGCTGATAAATATTGCAATCCAGTTAATGAGCAGAATAAATATTTAAATTTTAGGATTGATAGCCTACTATCAGCTAACCTTAAAAGTTTGTAATTTTTCTGTTTTACTGATTTAAAAAAGTTTTTCTGATGTAAAATGAATTTTTTCTGATGTAAAATGTAGTTTTTCTAATGACAAATGTAGTTTTTCTGATGAAAAATGTAGTTTTTCTGATGTAAAATGCAGTTTTCCTGATGTAAAATGCAGTTTTGCATGATGTAAAAAGCAGTTTTGTGATGAAAAAAGCAGTTTTTCTGATGTAACATGCAGGGTTTTTTATGTATACTTCAGCTTTTCTGCTGTAAAATGCAGTTTATCTGATGTAAAATGCTGTTTTTCTGATGACAAATGGAGTTTTTCTGATGTAAAATGCAGTTTTTCTAATGTAACATGCAGTTTTTCTGATGTAAATGCAGTTTTTCTAAAGTAAAATGCAGTTTTTCTGATGTATACAATGCAGTTTTTCTAAAGTAAAATGCAGTTTTTCTGATGTAAAATGCAGTTTTTCTGATGCAAACTTTAGTTTTTTTGATGTAAAATGCTGTTTTCTGATGTAAAATGCAGTTTTTGCTGATGTAAAATGCAGTTTTTCTGATCTAACACACTTTTTCTGATGAAAAATGCACTATTTATTATGTAAAATGCAGTTTTCTGATTTAAAATGCAGTTTTCATGATGTAAAATGCAGTTTTCATGACGTAAAATGCAGTTTGCATATAAAATTCGTTTTCTAACGTAAAATGCAGTTTTTCTAATGTAAAATGCAGTTTTTCTGATGTAAAATGCAGTTTTTCTGATGCTAAATTTAGTTTTTTTGATGTAAAATGCTGTTTTCTGATGCAAAATGCAGTTTTTGCTGATGTAAAATGCAGTTTTTCTGATCTAACACACTATTTCTGATGATAAATGCACTATTTATTATGAATAATGCAGTTTTCTGATTTAAAATGCAGTTTTCATGATGTAAAATGCAGTTTTCATGATGTCAAATGCAGTTTGCATATAAAATTCGTTTTCTAACGTAAAATGCAGTTTTTCTGATGCAAAATGCAGTTTTTCTAATACGTAAAATTGCAATTTCTGCAAATCTCTTTTTGATTGGAAAACCAGTAATTTTTTCCAATTTTTATTCTTAATTTTTTTACATTTAAAAACAGTAATTTTTCAAGACTTTCCACAGATTTTCTACAGTTTTGAATATCAGAATTTCTGCAGTTTATAGTGGTTACTTTTCCTTGCTCAGTAATTCGTTTTCAAGTCGCGTAACCAATTCACCATTAATTATGCAAAAAAACACAGCTGAGAGCTATGTCAACAATCCAATTCCCAAGCTGCATTAAATATTAAAAATATTTGAATAATAATAAATTAGTGTTAAGCTCACCCAGTGCGTATTTCACTCCAGTCCAGGCCTGTTTGAACAGATTCACCATGCGGCGGTAAACGGATTTGGGCGGGCGGGAGTCGATGCGCCCGCAGGTGGTTGCCTCACTGATCCGGTGCAGAGAGCGATTCGGACCCGAGGACGACGAAGGCGACCGGGTAATCTGCGATGACACCATGCCATACATGGTGATCCGGAGCACGGTTTAATGTTGACCACGTTTGGGTTTCCCACCACCTAGCACAATAATAAAAATAACGAGCATTTCAACGCTGCATGCCAAACTGGGGATGTAGAACGGCATTGCCATGACAACAAAGTTGCCACAGCAACAACCCGAAGATCACAGGGATGGGAAAATGATTGCAAACATTTACACCACCTAGGTTTACTACGGAGCTATTTTTTTTTAAATGCAAAAACAAAAATTAAAAAAAAAAAAACCAGAACAACTTAATCAGCCACTTCTTCAAAGCCATTTTTGTTTTTTTATTTATCAACTACCAGCTAAACTAAACTTCAGGGTTCATACCGACCAGGAAGGTCAGGGAAACGGGATTTTGATAGGAAAAGTCTGGGAAAAAGAAAATTATCATCTAAAGTCAGGGAAAATTTTTTTAAGTAGAATCAAGAGCTGATCACTAAATTACTATTTCAAATTTCATATTAAATTATGTCAATGGACTTGCTTGACTTTCCCTGACCTTCCCTAACTTAGTTTCTTCTATCTGACATTTCTTGCCAAAAACGTTTTTTAACACTTTCCCTGATAAAATTAGTTTTTCCTAACATTTTCCAACACAAATGCAGTTTTCACTGACTTTCCTATATTTAATTCCTGACATTTTCCCCAACAAAAATGCAGTTTTCACTGACTTTCCTATATTTAATTTTTGACATTTCCCAACAAAAATGCAGTTTTCACTGACTTTCCCATATTTAATTCCTGACATTTCCCAACAAAATGCAGTTTTCACTGACTTTCCCATATTTAATTCCTCACATCTCTGGTCAAAAGAAGTTTAACACCACCTTCCCTGACAAAACCAGCTTTCCCTGACTTTATCCGGCAAAAAAAAAACATTTTCCCTGGCATTTCCTGACCTAAAACGCTTTCCATGACTTCAAGCATCAGGACGTTCCTCAACAAAAAATGTTTCCATCACTTTCCCTAACTTTTTATGACAAAAAGCAGTTTTTCCTGACAATTTTTCTTACCCTGACAAAAAGTTTTTCCTGAAAAACCACAGTTCTCATTAACTTTTACTAAAAAAAGGCTTTCCTTGACATAATTTCGTTTTTTCTTAACTTTCTCTCGCCCTCCTGGTTGATATTAACACTTTGGGTATATGACAAGGTGAAATTGAAATGCACAGAAAATGTACCGTTAGTCAGCAATCCTCTGTTTTGCTGAAATTCAAGGAAGTAGCCATATTGATGAATGCGACTACTGGCGAGCAAATGGGAAAATGTCATTGCTAGATGGATCGCATCGCCACCTGGGAGAAAGGCGTGTCAACACAAGACACTAAAATTTCATTTATGGCTTCAATTAAATTCAATGCAATAGGCATTATATTTAATATGCATATTGTAGCAGGATGAAACTAGAGTGCCACGCCCAACCATATTGTATCGTCCTATAACATAACAAGTTACATACAAATGACGTTATATAACAAGTTGTACAACAGAAGTACATGTATAACCAATTTTCCACACTACATCACAATGTGTTATGTAACAAAGTTATACAACTTATATAACATGATGTTACATAACAAAGTATAATAAGAAGAGGTTATATAACAAAGTTACATAACTAAATTTTGTAACTTGTTACATAACAAAAGTTTGTAACTTGTTATTTAACAACATTTTGTAACTTGTTTTATAACAAAAATTTAAAACTTGTTATATAACATGTTATATAACAAAATTTTGGAAACTTGTTACATAACTTGTTATATAACAACATTTTTGAACTTGTTATATAACATGTTATATAACAAAATTGTGGAACATGTTATATAAAAAAGTTTGTAACTTGTTATATAACAAAATTTTTGTAACTTGTTATATAACAGGCTATAAAACAAATTTTTGTAGCTTGTTATATAACATGTTATAAAAATTATTTTACAACAGATTAAGTTCCAATTAACTACAACACACTGCAAATACAAAATGAGATTTCCAACATGGCGGCCATAGTTCACACAATCCCACCAGAGATCAGCACCCTATGCGTGCCATATAAAATGGCTGCCAGCTCGGAAATGCATTTTGCACCAATTTACGCTCTACAATTGCATTTAATTCGTTATAGGTAATTTTGCCAAAATTTTTAATTTCACATTCCTATATCAACTTTTTGTGCTTGTTCTTTTAAAAATAACTTTACATAAGGTGGGACTGTCCCTTTAAGTGTAAGTAGCGCATCTGCATATCCAATAGTTTGCCCATTAAAAAAAAATGCAATGCAACCATAAAAAAAAATAAAAAATGAAAGAAAATTGTCAAATTCGCCGCTTGTATTTTAATAAAAAGCCAGGTATCAAGAAATTTTTAAAATGTAAACTGACGAATTGGATTATTTACCACTTGTAACTCTTAGAAATGACAGCTTGTGACTTATTCGCTACTGTTCACTTCTGTAACTTTAACAATTATTGGTTAAATTTATTTAGGTAACCTTATGTTCATCAGGGACACTTCCTGGATCACATTGGTACAATTATCTTATTTTTGACAAAATGGCGTATTCGTCACTTGTGAATTAAGATATCAATTTACTTTATAACCTGGGGATTTTCGCTCAGACCCAAGCTGAAGGGCAGGTTTCCCACTAAGCAAAGTAGGCGGTTGTCCAAAGAGACAAACTTAAAGGAGTGGCAAAAAATAATGAAATAACATATTCCGAATAATTGATTGTAATTAATGTAAAATTTAATTATAATTAAATCTAAAATCATATAAGTCATAGGTTTTATTCATGCTGATTTGCAACATACATTTTTAACAAACGCCATTTTGTTTAGCTTGATTATCACTACTGTTAAGCAATTCTTGAAACTTTCTAATAGAATTTCCTTTATTGGGCATAACAAAGCCAACCCAATAGCTAAACTTTTGGTTCTAATCGAGAATATTCCATGGACCAATAAAGCAAAATATGACATGTTCCCATCTTCAGTGTTAACGGGTCCAACCCAATAAAGCATTATCACTTTATAGAAAATAACTTTATTCATACACCGGTAGCCTTTTTTTCTATTGTTCTTTGGGTTTGCTCTTAGCGAGAAAAACCTGCCAAAATAACAATTGAAAATCAATCCAAAGACATTTTTCAAAAATCATCTTTGGACCCGCAGAACAATACGAAAAAAAGGCTACCGGTATATAATTTGCAATATCGCAAATGACTAGCTCGTTAATTGCTCAGAGAACAAACCTACGCTGGAATTTGATAATTGTTCCTCGCGTACAATAAACCTGCAGCCATGCGATATGTATACATAGTGACTGGTCTACTGATAAAGCCTCATCTGCAATGTGTGATTATTCAAAGAATTGACTGATAACAGAGCATATTATTTTTTTAACATTTCACTAGCATTTCTACACTAGAGGTATTTGCACTTAAAATGTACACATCCTACACTTATAAATATTAAAATTGATTTCAGAACAATTTTGTGTTGTATAGCCATTTTTAATTCCAAGCTATTAGTTTTTGGCTTCAATCTTAGCATTACGCATTTCTTGCCTGTATGTTTATAAAATGGAAATTTACACCTCATGATACACATTGTAATTGAATGGAAAACTGTTTAATGATGCTCTATAATTCCACTTTTCAATGATGCACAGAAACCTTTTAATTTTTGCCCTTGGCCAAAAATGTATAAATTTTTTTTGGGTCGGGGCTCCCACGAAATGGATTTTTGGGGACTTCATGAGCGTAGGTAATACCACACTTATTCAGAAAATATACATGTCCCGGGAAACACGTACTGGTAAATTGAACTTGAACTGAACTTTGCCCATTTTCACAAGATCCAATATGGCGTCTGTGTCCTTCTTAAAGATGTTCCTAATTTTAGGCAGCAGTTGTAAGCCTTCCAAATGGCAAAGATGCTGATGTAATTCCTCCACAAAATTACTTCCAACGTAAGTGCAGTTCCAAAGGCAAAGTTGCCGCAAGTTTGGAAACACTCGACAAATTATTTCCATCGTTGTTCTGTCAAAACGGGAATCTCTAAGGCAAAAATACAAAATGCTAGTCGACCTGCAACCCACAGTAAACAGATTACAGAACTCATTACAATGAAAAGTCAAGCTTTTCAATTTGTCCAACCGTTTGAGAAGCACGCTCAGGCCAGTACCAGTCAATGCACGGTGGTCTAACCCTTCCTCTGGCTCAAATCCTTTGCAGAGTTGGTCTATGCAGCAGTAAAAATACTCCAACCCTGAGAAATGAGACACAAACCTTTCCACAGTGCCATCATTGAGAAAATTTGAGGTTTCCAGAAATAATGACAAATTTTTCAAAGTGCTTGAAAATCTCAATGTCTTTATCAATTGCACAGCATTGAAGAAAACCTCCACTTCAGGATTCACAATGAAAGTTAAAATTTGCATGATAGGACAAGCTGCTATAGCACATTCCAACTGTTCCTTGGCGCTGATGGAGATACTCATCCTACAGATCCCTTTCTGGATTAGACTTGGCATAATGGCTTCATTGGCGCCTTTCCTAAATCATACATTCAATTCTACTTTTCTCCACAGCCGCTTGGCATAAGCTGCTTCCTTAAACTGTTTACACACCTTAGCAGCCATGATCATGTCCCGCATAATCAGTTTGCTAAATATTTCCACCAACATCCCTTGAGGTAGTTCCAAAATATTTGAAAGAGCACGTTTATTGTCTTTATACCTAGATAAAAAATTTAGGAATTATGGCTCTTTTATGTAAGATGCATAAAATGGGATTGCAAGCATGGGAAATTCCTGGTACTCTAAGGTGACTCACTAACTTTAGGTGATGGTAGTAGGGCTTAAGAGCAGAAAGCAACCATAGGCGTGCGCAGGTGGGTTGGACACTTGCCTTTCTCCCAAATGTCGAAAGTGTGAGAAAATTTTTCCTAAAAAACATGTAGGCCTATACAATGAAAAAACTCACTATTTGCAAAAAAATTTTGACTCTAGCTGCTGGGGGAAGCCCCCTTAGACCACCTGAGTGTAATGTACTCACAAACATGTATGGGTAGATGTTTGCTTCCCCCCTCCTTATCATACACCCTGCCCATGCCTATGAAAGCAAGTAAGGCTATATGGTACCCATACATTGTCCAAAATGCCCTAAAGAAGGCCCTGAAAAGTAAATTGGGGATTATAATACACTGGGGCACCCAGTGGTAAAACCCGGTGATGCTTCTATAGTACCAAAAAAGAATTTTTGTCATGGCACAGGTTGCTGCCCATTAGAACCTCCACTGTAAGTAAAGCAAGATTTCTAATTTAAAATATTCGGAAAAATAGTTAGTAATTTGATAACTATCATATATGCAACAAAACATAATTGTAAGCAATTTTATAAATTTTGTAAATGCCAGGTATATTTTAACTCCTGCTATTTGAAATTAATAAGTCATTTAAACCCTCGCTTTAAGTTAGTGGAAAGGGTTAAAGACGGCATGACTTAATTATAACATCAATAAAATCATAAATAAAGTCAAAGTTAACCTTGAAATCTTGAACACACTCCAAGGTGGCATCAGGACTCGCAACTCAGGGCTGCAACTCTCCAGCTCCCACTCGGGCAAATCGTGCAGATGTTGGAAGCAGTCTTCCTGGACATTCCCACCGGTGTAGAAGCCGGTTAGGTGAAGCTGGCGAAGATTTGGAAACGATCGGCGAATGGCATTTAGTGTTATTCCATCATAGCGGCAGTTATCTAGATGAAACTGCTCCAAGCTAGCCGAAACACAGTCCGGATCGAATTTAATGAAGGTATCGCTACAATCAAAGCGGAACTTCCGCTGCTTTTCCAGCTTTCCAAATACAACAGCCTGGACATTCCCATCAATGAAGCAGTCAGTTATGACAACTTGATGCAGGTTTGGAAACCAGGAGTTAATGGCATCCAGCATCGCAGGGTCATAGCGGCAGCCATCTATGTGCAACTGCTCCAAGGTGGCTGACGAGCAGTCCAAACTGAAGACAGAGAAGAAATCTTTGCAACAGAAATTGCATTCCCTTAGCTTTCCCAGCTTGCTAAAAAGTATGCTCAGTGACTTCCTAATCACACGTTGCTGATCCTCCCCATAATCAATCCATGATGCCGCTTCAAGATCACGTACCCAGCTGCATCCAAAAGTTTCCAGATTCTGTAATTTTTTAGCAAACAGTGCCACAGTGCGGATGTTGAAGATGTGAGTAATTCTGACCACATTGACCAACTGCAAACTTTTCAAGTGCACGGGCTCACTCCGACCTTTGGACCTCTCTAGCTCCATACGCATCACCAGTTCCAACACGTCAAAGTCATGGCCAGCATGGAACATGGGAAACAGATCCAAAGTCAAGCATTTCAATTTGCTGGGAAATGCTTCCAGAGCTAGCTGCAAATGATGTTCACCACTGACGCAAACTTTTAATCGGTGGATTTCTCTTAAGACCAAGCTGGGCTTTATGGCCTCCTCGATTAATTGTTCAGACCTTAAGTTAAACTCCACTCCTTTCCATAAACTCCTAGAATAAGCCACTTTCTTGAAACGACTGCACACTTGAGAGGCTCGACCCAAGTCACTCGTTTCTAAGTAACTGAATACTTCAACTAAGAACTCATCAGACAAATGGTCCAAAATATTGTGCCTTGGAGAAATAGTAATCGGTGTCAAATAAATAGGCTCCGGTGTCAAATAAATAGGCTCCGTGGAAATACTAGACGTTGAATTAGAAAAATACTCCAATGATGAAGATGCTGCAATAATTGACTCATAAATAGGTTCTGGTGAAGAAATAGAGACCGTTTGAGAATTACCAAAAACAGGACATGTGCCCATCTTCTCTCTTGAGTGCCAACAGGTTCAACCCAAAAGAAATACTTTCACTTTTGAAAATAACTTTACACAGGCTATCACGTGCAATGTTTGATTATTCAGTCTTGACTGATATAAATATAACCTTGCATATTACTTAAACATTTCACTATCGACGTATTTGTACAGGAAAAGTAAAATCAACTTTATTGCATAATTCGGTTTAGAAGGTTGTTTATGGTAGGCCCACTATAAAATGCAGGTATCTTTATATGGCATGATGCTCTCTAAATGTATGAAATAGCACTTGATACCTACTTTTTGAAATAAGTTATTTCTTATTTTTCAATTAACCTTTGGGTTAAATTTTTCTCTGCGCTGAAGTAGTCTTCCCATAGGATCAACTCTTTTAGAGTTTCGGATGAGTGAATCATCGTATACTAAGTCAAAATTATGTAGAGACACCCTTGCATGAACCCTGAATCCGTATTCCTGTTGTAAAAAGTCTGACTGGACAAGTTACTTATAACTCCATTGAGAGAGTACTGATTGATTTTTGCAAAATGACTAATTTTACAGAGAAAGATTCCATCCTTGGAGAAAACCGATTTGTAAAAATAGGAAATGAGATGAAAAATAAGCCGAATGGCAAGGGTGTCATCTTTGATATTAGGCCCCGAAAAGTTAATTACCTGTTTCTTAAAAGTGAGTTTTGGAAAATTGACGCAGGCGAGCGCGTTTTTAATTGTATTTTTTTAAGGTCTAAAAAACCGGCGCGTTTATCACTTTTTTTTTTTGAAAAAAATTTTTTTAATTTCGAGAAAAATTGATATTTTAAATTTTAAAAATTGCAAAATATGATACACTAGCATATTTATATGCATACACAGCCAAAATATCGGTATGTATTACCATTATGATTACATTACTTCTTTCTAATAAATTTATTTTGCATCTAATAATATTTAGAAAAACTACTTTGAAACAGTCATACATATGGACGATAACCAGTCAAATTTATAGAAATAAAAAACGCAAAAACGTAGATATTGTTGCGTGCGCAATGTTTTTATTTTATTATTCTTTTTTTTTTAATAAAATGTAGTGATGCGGGAGGTAAAAAATGACACGCGCGCTTTAGAGAAACATGCATTTAATTTTTCGGGGCCTTAATGTCATTGTTTGCTTTGAAATCCTTTTTAATATACCTAACATTATTCGTTAGCAATTTTAATGTAACACCCCAAATAGGACTTCTTCCAAATATAATCATAATGATCCTGACAACATCAGCCCTCTCTTCATTGGACTTTGGTCATGCAAAATGCATCTGACCTATTTTAAATCGCAGTGACAACTATCTCCGCCAAAATCTGGACCATATTAAATGATATTAGCAGATTTAGCCCCATATCTTGCTGCAACATGGTTTGTTAGCATTGAAATATGCCAACGATAGTCCAATGGTTGCTACAATAACATGCTACAACTCAAAAATCGAGTGGATTAGCTTTATGAAGGTCAAAATAGAATGTACATGTGTGTGTTTTTGATGGATTATCTCTGTGTCCTTTAGTGACACAGACAACAACAACAACACCTGTGTCAATTTCAACATATAGATTGGCTGTGTTTGTATGTATTAACTCTTGTGTCATTTAATGACAAATTATATTGATGAATGCAATAGTTATTGTAATAATGCTCAACTATCAAATAATTAGACTCATCTCACTCATACAGTAAAGATGTGTTTGTTTGTTTGTTTGTTTGTTTGTTCATACCAGTGACCTCTTTATCCAAAGGTGACAGTTGGCTGGCTTCACTAATTAATACAGTAATATAATTAGGAAATCAACAAAATCAGTGACATTAGAAAACCAACTGTGTAACTATGATGTCAACTTTTTATCTTGCAATTTTCTTGATTGTGCTAGTCTCTTATGTCCAGGGCTACTGTGTTTACAACAAGAGCTCTCATGCAGCCCACGCAGAGCTCTACAATAGAAACCAAGGATAGTTCTTGGATGAGTTCAGCAAGAAAGTCAAATGTGGATGACAAAGAATGCTGCAATCCAGGACCAGATATACTGGATGTATTAGAGGAACCAAGTGGCGGATCCAGGGGGGGTGTCGAGGGGGTCCAGATCCCCCTTTGGCCGACCAAAAGTGCAAATTCTCGAATACATCCCGAGAACCATCCTAAAATTTTGGTGATTTTCACCCCATTTTGAAGTGTTTTTGAGCAAAAAAAGTCGCCTGCAGCGCCATATTCTGACAATTTTTGCAAATACGTACAAAAACCATCAACTTTTCTCCTGCGTTCCAAATTTTGAAGCAAATATTTTGGGTAGCCACTTCCCCCCCTTTCGAAAAGGATTTCAGCATGTGACCTTGATTCCTGGATTGACTATGTTTGTTAATTTGAATTACTTATGACCAGGGCCGTATTTCCCATTAGGCTGGACTAGGCACTGCCTAGGGGTGCTGAGGTGATGGGGGCGACCCATGGGCATGTACAGGAAAGGGAGATAATGGGGAAATTGACTCCCCCCCCATCTTAGCCAGCAAAACTGGCCACCCGGTATCCAGAGAAAATTGCCCTCGATAAAGCTGTAACATGTGATTGCCCCCTTTAGCAAAGTCCTGTATCTCCCGCTGTGGAGGCCTCAGGGAAGTTGATTTAGCTTGTTGATTTAATGCATTTAATATCAGAGCCAAGGGCAGATACAGGGGGGGCAATGGGGGCAATTGCCCCCCCCCCCTTAGCCAGCAAATTTTGCTGTCTAGTATAGGCAGAAAAAATGGCCTCCTTAGCAAAATCCTGTATCCGCCCCTGATCAGAGCACTGGTCAAAGCTATCTCCATTGGCTACTCCTTATCAAGTCCATTAGGGAATAACAGTTTTAAGCAATCTTGCTTTGAAAATGAATATATTTTTAAGTAGTATGCTGCCCTAAAGAGTTTAAACTTTTAGTAAATGCGAGGACTAAAAAAGGTTGAACCAAAAAAGTTATTTATTTCTTCAACATAGTTAGGTCGGTAATTTTTTTAATTTATTTTCAGAAAGAATATAAATTTTTTGTTTATTATAAGTAAGCACTTAGAAAAAAAAAATTGTATAAAAGAGTGGTGGTCTCCATTATCATTTCATGGTTCAAACATTGAATTGCTATTTACAATAAAAATAGGCTTAATTAAATTTTGTTTCTTGCTTTTTTTATATAAGTGCTAAAAAAGTAAAAAAAATCATTTGCGGTTCTATGTTTTTTAATGACGAGGTACTATGTGGTAGGCCTACAGCGGGCACCCAGTGATCCTATAAAAAATATCTGCAGACAAATTTAATTTTTTCTGCAGATAATTTACTTTTAAGTTCCATTTCTGAACGTTTTTGAAAGAAAAATTTATAATTATTACACGTTTTATGCAGAAAATGCGGATTTCTTCTACAGTTTTTTAGCAGATTTTGCTATGACTATTCCGTACTATTCTGCATCCCTCAAATGATGAAAATTTACATTAATAATATGCAGAAACATTAACTGCTTAAAAACATTTACTTTTTCTACAAAAGAAATCTGCACTAACCATGTAGGTTATTGCTTTATAAACGTTCAGCAATATTAGACTTCAACAAGTTTTAATGCATTTTAAGACTGCAAAAGAAACTGCAGAAAGATTGAACTGTGATGCAATAATTGATAAATTTGCAAAAATCAAAGCTCGCCGAAAACCATTATAAAGGTAAAGCATCAGAGTGTAGCATTCAAGCTTCTTTTACAGGTTTTAAAAAAATGTCATAAATAATTTCAGTTATACTTTCTCAAACTCGAAAAATACTTGCAATCTATATATGTATATAAAGAGAACAGTGCTGACTGACTGACTCATCATTGCCCAGCCCAAACCGCTGTTCTTAGACACATGAAATTTGGACAGTATGTGCCTGTTATGACGTAGGCACCCACTAAGAAGGTGTTTTTCCAAATTCCACTTTCAGAGGAAGCTACAGGAAATAAAGTGATTTAGGGAAAATCGACTTTCATGGCCAAACCGCTAGGCCAAAAAACATCAAATTTGGATTGTATATTCCCTTAATGATGTTGGCAAAGACGTAGTTGTTACTTTTTCCATATTCCACTCCTAGAGGAAGTGTAAGGGTTTATATGGCTGATACGCCAAAAAGGAGCAATCGGGGGTGAACTGCTTGGCGTAGCGAGAGGTTGAAATCCCTTAAATTTCCGGCAATTTTGATTTCTCTTCGCAAGCGATAGAAACAAGAGAGTTAATATTAAATGGAAATTTATTATTCATCGCATAGTTTGAATAAACACTTAAAAAGATTGATGCATGAAAACAATGCGGCCACAGGCATTATTTCATGCTGAGTCCAACTTAATCATTCATTGTTCAGTTACCACGTGTAATTAGTAATTAACGCGATAAGAAGCATCTGGTAACAGATGTATAAATTTCCCCAACTCAGGAGTTTGTCTAGGAAGACATCCGTTTGTATCAAAACTAGAATCCAGACTAATTAATTCCTGTTAAGAGATTAATTAGGTAAGCTTGCCTTTCATCATGGTCACGTCATCAAATGGTGTCGACCCCATTGATGATGCTCAATGACAAAAAAAATAAAAAGATTTTTTTAAAAAGAATTTAGCCCTGGGGCAATTTGGCGCAACAACGCAAGAATAATCGCTTCTGCAGCAAGCAATTACCCTTGAACGTCACAGGAGCTACGGGCAATAAAGTGATTTACGGATAATCGACGCCCAGCCCAAATCGCTCACCCTGGAAACATGAAATTTTAACAGTACATTCCTTACATTATGTAGGAAAAGGCGTAGTAGGGATTTTTCCAAATTCCACTCCCAAAGGGAGCTACAGGCAATGAAGTGATCTACACATAACTGACCCACAGGGCCAAACCGCTATGCATACAAGCATCAAATTTGAATAGTAGATTCCCTTTATGGTGTAGGCTAAGATTTAGTAAGCATTTCTCCAAAATCGCCTCCAGCCCCTCACGACCGTTTCTTCGGGGGCTGGATTCCTTCGTCGAACCTCCGACGATCGTCCTCGCGGCGCTGGTCTTTTTCCCTTCGGCGTCGGTTCTTCTCCCGCTGACGCCGAATGTTAACCGGGACGACACTACAGGTTTTATCATCTTCCTTATCGACCGGCGGGTCCACAGATGGTCATTGGTCCCGGCCTCGTCGTCGCCGTCGAGGGCAGTCGCAGGCCACGTGCCCCACCTTGGCACAATCGTAGCAGGTGTTTCCCCGCACTTGGGGCAAGGCACACCTCACCGAAAGATTACCGTTACCGCCACAGTTATAACAGCACGTGGCGGCTGTCACATCTTTTGGCCGAGTGTCTAGCCCCTTGTACAGGGCTAGCCTGTGGGCATGCTCCCTCCGCCGGACCGTTCCGCTGGGTCCCAGTGCCGCACAATCCTGGCGCATGATGACCTCGCGCCTCTTTGCTGCGGCCTGGATGCTTGATAGTGGACTGGGCTGCAGCGGCTCGGCATCCCAATCATCGACTCCACAAAGAGGGTCCAAGTCGATAACATCCGGATCCTCCTCGACAGTTGGGCTACCGCCCACAGCCCCCTCGTCCCAATGTTCCTCCTCCGGCTCATCTTCTTCATAATCGATGGCATGCTCATGACCATGGAGGGCAGCGGCAACCGCCGCCTCATCCATGACCACATCGTTGTCGCTGCCATCGATGACGTTGCCTGCCGGTATGTTCAGGGCGAGCTCCTGAACAACCTCTGGCATTGGGTCATCCAGACCCAGAAGATCGCCCTCCTCTACAGGCTCAGCCAGGAGCCCGCACCCCTCGAGGCGAGCCAGCCTCAAAGGCTGGCTCTCGGCCCCCAAGAGGAACATTGCCGTTGCCAGATGGATGTGGGCCAACTCCTTGCGAGTTGGTTCCCCACGGGAAGATTGTCTCCCCCACCAGACATCTATTAATTAAACCAACATTTAAAAATTCAAAAATTATTTTTTTTTCGGAAACACCCAACTTAACCTAAACCACCTTCTGGTAATCCTAACAGTCTACCTATCTTCTCAATTTATCCACACAGTCCAGATAGAGAAAAACTTGTTCTTAACTAATTTACACACCATGCCCATTTAGGCCTACAATCGTACATTTTCACAGTATCAAAAATCTGACTAAGGGATTTAGAAACCCCAACAAAAATCATAACAAGTGTTTAATACTTAATACTGCTACATAATTTATTAGTTCGACCTTCCTTTAACAGGAATTTAAAGCAAAATACGCCCGTGACACGAGGCATGACCTGTCTACCCTAACCTAAGACTCCCACACGTAAGTGAGGCCTAACTCATGTTCGATTTTAAACTTAAAAAACTATTTTCTGGGCTTTGAAACCCCACCAAAAGCAGAGCGAGTCTTCACTATATCCTTCCTAACAATAATCATGAAGTCTTACTTTCAGATCGCCAAAATCCTCCCAAAAAAAAGATCGCCAGAAATCCAGGGCAAAAATAACAACACCACTCCCCAAAGAGATCAAATTTAAGATGGCGCGCCCTCTGACCTTCCAACAAACTCCTCATCCACATGGTGATGTCATCTTTGTATTGCGCGGTCACACCAACACGCGTGCCCCCTGGATCTTGCATTTGAGCACCAGATTTAAATCTCCCTTATGCAAATAAATGCATATTCACCAATTCGCCTGTAATTAACGTTTCAAAATGTATTTAATCATATTTATTCATCACAAAATTTGCCTATTTACGAGTATAACTAGCAAACTCGCAAATCCACCTGATACTAGTTATTTTCACCAAACATGGAATGAATAACACCAAATTCAAAAAAAACTTCAGAAATGCCACCAATTCAAAACGAATTTCACCTGGGCACATTCTGTAATACCACAGGGGCATTCACCACCACTGGACTAGCTACTAGGGTTGCCAAACCCCACGTGCTGATTTCGTCTAACGTTATCCCCTGCTTCTGAGTCGCCAGCCATGTAGGGTCATGCGGTTGCACCGGTTTTACCCAATCTGGCCTATGCAACATCTTCATATGCTGCTGGTACTCCTGAACATTTAGTTCACGAAGGCTATCATTTGGCCCGATCTTTCAAAGTTCCTGTTGGTTCCAAAAATCCACGCCCGGTCGGAACTCAAACGTTTCCACACCTGTGGGTTCTGATAGCACCTCCACTATTTGCAATATAGCCACTGCCAAATGCCCATCTGCAGTCTTCGTAATCTTCAGCTTGATGGGAGCTCGCAGGTCTTCATACTTCTTTATCCGCAAATTTTTATCCTATAAATGGCAAGGGGGGTTTCATTTCTATAATGACTAATCTTTTGACTGCATCTACTAGTGTGGGGAATTTGAATTTAAAGTGGTCAAAAAGTTTGAATGAACTTTCTAGCATAAAATAGGAGTGGATTCAGCAGTATATGGGTACTCAATCTGAAAAGGTATATATGCATTGGAAGGATATGTTAATCACATATTCATGGTAAATGTTGATGGCAATTTTTCATTATCAAGGCAAAAGTTGCACCTTCCCAAAGAAAAGGGACTTATTCAGTTTGTGTAATTTTAAATTCTACTAAATTAAGTTGCAGATGGATCTTGCTATTGCCCTGCTGGGTAATTTTAGCCTATTATTTTTTTGGAAACAGCATGCAGACAAGCTTGAATGCATGATTGCTAAAAAATAGAAAAATGTTTTATATACTTTTTTTTAAAAAAGAGGGTGTAAATTTCATAGGAAAAATGTTGGTCATGTGGGGAGAGGTTAAACCCCCAAACACTCCCCCACCCCTTTCCCATGGCTGTGCCTCTGACCTGCACAGAAATAAAATGCAGTACTTGTATACCTATGGGGTCCCACTTTAATTGTTAAAAATCGTATTTTTATTGAATATTATGTAATCTCTTGGCAGCGGTATGATTAAAGAATATAAAAGGAAGAATGCTAACATGAAATTAAATTTAAAAAAGTAAATTCATTAGATATTTACCTTAATTTGTATACCGCCGTTACATAGGCGAATAGATGATTATACAAATCCAAACGAGTAGGCCTAATGCCTCTATGGGTCGTTTACATTGCCTAACCGGAAGCAGCACCCCCCAGACCCCATGCTACCTAACCTGACCTAACCTATCCTAGCCTAAACAGTAATTGGTCAGCTTACCTGGTTTTTCGAGAACCAAACGATTGGATCAAACGGTGGTAACTATCTAATAAATTTACTTTTTTAAAATTTAATTTCATGTTAGCATGCTTTCTTTTATACTTCTAAATCATACCGCTGCCAAAAGATTACATAATATTCAATAAAAATACGATTTTAAACACTTTTAAAGTGGGGCCCCATAGGTATACAAGTGCCTAAAATCCTGGTGGTAAACCCCTTTGAACATTTCTAAAGCTAATCAGCAGGTGGTGCTGCAATTTGTTGATCTCATGAATTGTTCTTCAGATTCCACTAATATTTACAGTCGCTTGAATGAACGACAAGGACTTTGAAAAATACTTCAACTCAACCAGCTTGTGTCAGAACTCCCATTAGCATTCACTCCCCCCTCTCCCTAATGTTTGAATTTAAATTAAAATAGTGCTGGCCAACTTTTTTATTTAATGCCACTATATCCTATAGCTAACTTCGTTTTTAATAGGCTATTATAAAATGTATAATATATACAAATTATGAATTTTTTTCTGATATTTAAGCATGAAAATGGGTAATTGTGCTGCCTGTTGTAGAATAGTTATTTCTTTATTGGACTATGATATGGTTAACGGTAGTCACAGTGAATGATTTACACAATGCAAAAACAATGCAATTCCTTAGATGGTGACCTCCTGTTTATACCAAGGACATTTTTATTTTTTGCTGATATACTGTAAATGAAATCTATTGACATTTTCTTTTGCTTTCTTCTGAAATGTGTTCCTTAGAATTCTTCCTAAATTGTATTGGAAGTGTCGTTCATGTAGTGTGGAAATCTGTTACATTGGTCCACTTTTTGTATCGGTAAAATAAATATAATGAATAATCCATTTCTCATCAACTGACATTTTTTTTATTGCATGTACTTCGATGACAGATTGATTGCAAATGAAGCTACTGGAAGCTTGTTTCCCACAAAACCCTCTGCTTATTACCAAATCAGAAACTACTTCTACATGGGCAAGTGCTACAACTAGACACGTGTGACTTGCGATAACAAATTGTTAGCTTAATAAGCAGCACAAATCAAATTTACAAATAGTGGACATTAGTGCTTTGATACATATACCATTAAACCTGAGGCTTTTAAGCTTTCATCGGATCACCTATAAAAATCTTATGTAAACCTTCCAAACATTTAACCCATTAACTAACTGTTCAACAAAAACGGTGAGTTTAACCAGTTTGCTTACTTACTTAGCTTTTACATGCATAACACGAAAAACTAGCTTCCATACCATTGCCTAGTAGTATGGTTTTTTAAGGGAAAAAGACACGAGTGACCTAGTGGTTGGAAACCCGTTGAAAAGTTGGACTGGTGCGCCGTAGTCTTCGGTCGGTAAGCCCCAGCCGCAGGTGGTCTTAACCACCAAGGAGTTCATTTCTGCCGTCTTAACTGCAAGCAAGCTAAGCTTTCTTTAATTTCTTTTTTTATTTTACAGCAAAATAACTGAAGGTGGTCTTAACCACAAAAAAGTTCCTTTCTGTGGTCTTAACCACAGGGCGAATCAAGCTTTTTTATATTCTTTCTTTCATTTTACAGCAATTAGCTCACAGTTTTTTTTAGCTTAGGATGTTATAAGGTTTGGCGTGGAGTCCGCTTTTTGCCGTTGGTTCCAGTTGCTCCTTCCGCTGAAGGGCGTGGGCCCTGGCCACTTGGAAAGCTCATGTCACACACTAGACATCGTTGAACCTCTCTTTCCTGCCCACCCAACACATTGCATTTTTAGCCAATTGATGATCACTGGTCAGTCGGCTTCCATGATCCATCCAGTTCTCTTGATCTAAAGTTTGTATTCTGTGCGTTAGCACGATGGGTCTCTATACGACCTATGTGCTGTACAACAATGTGAGCAGTGGTTCTTCGATATTGCTAGGCAGGAGTTTTTTATTTTTGTTTAGGCAGGATGTATTTTAGTCGTTATGTTGTTCTTATGTTTACACATTTGGGGATAGGTTATGTGTTAGGTTTGTTATATTGCTTTTTTTGCATTCATGTTTTCCATAAACTTGCATACATTTTGACAGAACTTAAAAGGGATGTCATGCAGGCTTCATGACAAGGGTTTTTTAAACAGCTTGGTATTGAGTTGTGTTAAACATGTTAAACATAGGCAGTGCCATATTGCCTGATCTCAGGATTACCTGAATAGTAAAATCTAAGAAATCTTAGCACCAGCTGTTAGTGACTGGAGAGCTGTTTGTCATTGGAATCATTAAATTTTGGCTACAGTTTTTATTCTATGCAATAATGAATAGAACACAAAATGAATAAATATATTACAAAAAAATTTGGAAAAATGTGTGTTTTGTAAGAAAAGGTGTAGCACTTGGGGTTGGGAAATCTTCCCTAATTCGATGGATGAGCCTTCCTGGTTTTCCAATTAATCACTCACACAACTCTTAACTTTGTATTCTCCAGATACTTTTTAATTAAGACTAAGCCTTACACAATTAATTAACAATGCTCCAAAAGGGACTCCAGTCCCATACAACCACTCTGGTTGACAATTCAACACACAAGATCCAGTTCTCCTATTCAATCACACAGGCAAGATGGCGCCCACATGTCACAGGTGAAAGAATGTGGGAATCACCCATGGAATTTTATTATATAAACACCTTTTCTTATGTAGTTTAAAATTTACATGTCATGAAGCCTGACTTTCCCTTTAACATTATATACAGACTATACAATGCATATACACTTAATGCTGGATTGTGGATAATCCGGGACATTAGGCCTAGTTCCTAAGGAACAACCTAAATGTAGACTATATTAGCTCCTATAAGAAACAACCTAACTGTATAAACTGTGCATTAGTTCCTAAAGAACAACCTAACTGTATACCGTGCATTAGTTCCTAAAGAACAACCTAACTGTATACCGTGCATTATTTATTAAGGAACAACCTAACTGTCAGGAGACTGTTCGTTGAAAGTGATTGATTATAACAAGTAGGCATACTTGCATTCCAGCATCTGGGTGTTACTGTACTTACGACATTAATAGGCCTATATAGTTACATTAGATTTTTGTGAAATATGACTTCTCTGTGCTAGAATTTCTTAGGAATCAGAATTAGCCTTTTTTCAAATGAATACAATCAGGTTTAAGAATTTCTAGATTTTTGGCATTCATGCTTGGCCCTGATGATTTGCTGTATACAGTGTACACACATGTTAGTTACAAGTTATTCATAATAGATAGTGCTGTAAGTCTATGGCAAATGAAATGGATGGCCATGTTGATTAAATATACCTGCTAGTTGAAAGTTATTTATCATAGATGGCGTTTTCTTTATTGAGAGTGTATAGCATGCTGGTATCATGGATTTTTGTTGATACCATACCAGCATTCTAATAAGAGTTGTAGGGATTTGGACAGACCTGTGATTCATTTAAAAGAAGTCTCGCACACCTTATATTTCTATTTTGCCGGACTACTTTTAAAGGAATCGTGCATTATTTTGTAAATGTGGGTTGGGATGCTTGTGCAACAGGGAATTGATATTAATGGTCGGTAGAAATATTAGTTACCATAGTTGGCCGATTTGCCTAAAGATGGAGCTCTGTTTTTGTCGTAATTGTGGTAAGCTACATGTTAGCTCACATTTTTTTCTTTAAAATTTGTGTTGGTTCAAGTTTTTGTATCTAATTTTTGATTGGTCGTCTGATATGACTATTTTCTCATCCTCGTCAATGATATTTCCTTTGTTGCCTGGTTCTATTTGTTCAGCCACTGTTTAGTTTCTGGATTAACTTTGTTTTGGAAAGATTTAGTAGCTAGTGCCCAACACTTGTGGATCTAGGAGGTGGATCCACTGAGTTCAGTTTCTGCTTTCAACAAGTGCATTGCTTTCCACAATTAGTGTAAGTTGAGTTTCTTTATCAAAATAACTGCAACACTTTGTGAAAAAATAGTGTTTGCAATTCTTGAAATATATAATAATAATAATAATAATAATAATAATATTCTATTCCCAAAAAGAATAAGGGTACAGTGTGGGCACAAATGCACCACTTACGAGTACTCCAATAACAGACAAAAAGGTAAATTGAACAATTTGAGAAAAAGAAATTTGGTTAAAAAGAATAAACAAGTTCAGTAAAATTGCTAAGAGTTAGTTTCGTCAGGTTATGATTAATTATTCAAGTGGAGGGGGCCAAGACCACCCATTCAGGCAGTCTATTCCAAATACGGGCAGTTCTAGCAACAAAAGAGTAATGTCGGAAATTCAGGTGAGCTTTTATGTAATTGACTTGAAGATTGTGGCCACGTAAAACGCTTGTGTTTTTTGACTTAATTAAGGGAAAAGCTTGGCCCAAGGATGTCCTATTTGTGACCAAAAGGTACAAAAACTTTAAATCAATAATGATCCGTCCGAGCTCAAGTGATTGTATTCCGAGAGCAGTTAATCTTTCAGAGTAGCTTTTGTTTTACATACCCTTGAGTTTTTTGGTAAATCGTTTCTCCACCCTTTATATTGCGATAATGTCACATTTTTGATGGGGATTGGACGAGTCTGTGGAACAGAACTTGAAGTTGGGTGCGATTCTGAAAATTTAGATTGATTTGTAAATACTCTAGATTTTTAAAAAAAAATACTTTAGAATATTTTGTAAGGGTGAGAGAAGTACCTGTTGTAGGCTATACCTTAAGGGTCCGTTGGAGCGAAGGCCAGTTAAGAATCTGGCACGCTTGAGGGCAGCACAAACATGGGAAATTTATGG
>JAQIXP010000693.1:0-23290 GCA_034700285.1 Proteroiulus fuscus
TTCATAAAAAATCAAACCCCGTCAATTTATGTTTAGCCATTATCGATTAATATGTACCGTTAGTTAACATGGAGATTTCCATAGGAGCATGCATTTTTTAAAAGTGTGGACAGCCCCCTTAAGTAAAAATTATAAACGGTCATACTAAAAATGATCAGATTTAGGTGCTCATTAACAATGTGAAGAAATATATCCTGCAGGTAATTTTTTAGCTTATTTCTGTTCTGTATGTTCCCATATTCTCTTTTAGCTCTGAAAGCATTTATTTGGATCATTATTTATTAACAAGGCTTTATTACTTTTGTCTCTTTTTCAAATCACAGTCCTTTTCTAAATACTCCAGGGGAATGTGGTAATTGCAAGCTTTACAGCAGCCCATTGGCCACCAAAAATGGCTCCTTCCATTGATCCCTGATTTGCTAAGTGGCTAAGCCTAACACTAAATTGAATAAATCTAGATGAAATGAGTGTGTAAACGTATGCCCTGAGTCTTGATCCAAGTCTTAATTTTGAATCTGGCATTTAGTGAAATTGGTCTAACTGGTGGCCTATTTGTGATGCTCTTTCTGTATGGCATTCCCCCAATGACTAGGAATTGCTGCACACCAAAATGGCTGACATGGCACTTAAGTGGCACGTCATGAACATAAATAAGCTCTTAAATTAGTCTGCCAACCCAAAAGACAATAAAAAAGCCATTTCGTCTCATTTTAGAAACAAACTCCAATTTACATCCAGATTAAGCAAATGCATGGGTCCTTCGAGGCCAAGACTAGCAGCGCCATTCCTGGTGATGAAGTCAATAGTGCATTCACTAAAAATGTTATTATGCAAGGACACTTGCTTGACATTTGGATGCCCTAAACATTTTTTTATACATATTCGAAAATGGAATTTTTTAAAAATTTGTTTTCTGGGTGTGATTTTAAAGAATTTTTGTAAATTTACACTGCGATTGAAAATATGCAATTTTCGGGTTTCTTTACCATTATCCGTAGTTTGCAATGATAAAAATGGTCAAGAAATAATTTGGCAATTTGTCAATGTTGCTTTTAAAGTTTTGAGATTATTTTTTTTTTAATTTGAAAAGATGAAATGGAATATTTACATTATTAATGGTTGAAGTTAGTGGCTCAGAGTGGAAGTATTTTGGGATAGTTTCTGAAGATTGTGGATTGCTCCTAGAAAGTTAATGAGCAAAACATTGTTTATGTGAAAATGATTTGAAAGTGAATTTTCATATGTTTTGCAAAATTGCATTAATGAAACCTAATACGAACATTTGCATATGTAAGTTTACAGTGATTGCGAATTTCAGGGGTAAGAATATGTGCTTGGCAATCACTGATTGCACTGATGTGTTCAGTGATTGCCTATTCCAGGGGCAACTCAATAGTTAGGCATTTGTTCATGTTACAGAAGCTAGTAGTGATTGCTTTTTTGAAGGGGGAAAGGGAGCATCCCTCTAGTTATGCACTTGGTAATGACACAAAAATTAGTAGTAACTGCCTATTTTTTGAGAGGGGGGTGGACAATCCTCTTGTTATGCACATGGTAATAACACAGAAGCTAGTAGTGATTGCCTATTTCAAGGGGCGACTTTTAAGTTATTCACGAGGTAATGACACAATTTAGTAGTGATTGCCTATTTTTGGGGGACAACCCTCTAATTATGAACTTGTTAATGACACAGCTTATTTTTTTGGGAGGGGAGGAGGCAACTCTAGTTATGCACATGGTAATAACACAGAAGCTAGTAGTGATTGCCTTCTTCAGGCAGCAACTCTTAAGTTACTCACAAGGTAATGACAGACAATATAGTAGTTATTGCCTATTTTTGGAGGGCAACCCTCTAGTTATGCTCTTGGTAATGACACAGAAGCTAGTAGTCAGGGACACGTCATGTGGGAGGGGCAGGGGGGGCATTTGCCCCCCCTAGATTTTCTCACTCATACTAGATAAACTGGCAAAATTGACACTTATAGTGAATTTTAGCCCATTTTTGATGTTTTTGAGCTAAAAAAAAAAAAGTCGCCTGCGGCGCATTTTTTGTCAATTTATAGCTATTATTAACAACAACTTTCAAATTTTCGCATGTGGCCAAGAATTTTGAACATTTTTTTGGGTCTGCCCCCCCTTGCAAAAAGTTTAAATGACGTCCCTGCTAGTAGTAAGGTTCTGCCTATTTTATTGGGAGGGGGGGGGGGGTCAACCCTCTAGTTATGCACATAGTACTGACACAGAAGCTGATAGTGATTGCCCATTTTAGGGGCAACCCTGAAATTAGGCACTTTGTATAATAGCTCAGATGCTAGTAGGGGTTTACCTATTTCAGGGGCAGCCTGATTGTTAATCACAAGCTATTGCTTGAATGTTTACAGTGATTGCATATTTCAGGGGCATCTCAGAATTTAGGCTACTAATAATACTTGTAGATTTTTTTAGAGTTGTACGTATTTATTATTATACTTACAATTACTTATTGGTCTATCAGCAACTGGGATTAATTTACTTCTTGTTTAATTATAAATTAATTTCTGTGGAATGAACAAATCCTTAAGATGGTAAATAGAGCAAATCAACGAATGGCATTTGTTCAGAGAATATTTAGTAATTGCCCTTCAATAGTTCAAGAAATATGTTATAAAACATTATCTTTGGAATCCATTCAAGGTAACTTATATTCAGTTCATTAAAATGATCCGTTGTAGAGCTACTAGATTTGTAAAAGGTAATTACCAAAGGACAGATAATGTGACCGAGATGCTACATTCTCTATTTATAACATGAAAATCATAGCAATCTTGAAAGGAAGATTTAAACTGAGTTGAATTGAATTGAATCGAATTGTTTGATTATTTAAACAGGAGTTGTGTGATTGTTTGGGCCTATTTAGTCTGTGGGAAATAATCAATTTCTATTATCAAAAAAGGCACCTGAGTCTTGGATTTCAATAACAATGTCCCTGCGGTTAGAAATATAACGTGTGGAAATGTCAAACCTAGACCATTACAGCATTATGGCTTAGATTAAAAATGACAAGAAAATATGTTAATTAAAATTAAGCTGTGTGGGAAGCTCGATATTAAAACTTAATCAAAAGGCAGTTATTGTTATTATTTCTTTCCTATTGTTTCATTTTCCCCCATTTTTTTTTGCAAGACAGCTTGACTCCCTTTTATGCTTATGCTGTGTTATTTTAATAATGCTTTTGGTTATATTCAAATTTTTTATTGATTTTTCCTGCATTCTGAACCTTTTTTTTGCTTGTCTGTGCATAATTGCATTATACCTGTTTGTAATTAAGATATTAATTAGATAATCATATTTTGGACATAATGCAAAGGGAAAATACATTTAATTATCATTGAGGTTGATTTTAATTATGCTTAATTAAATGCAATTCCTTAGTGACTGTTAAAAGTGATGTTGGCCTGGACTGCTACAATTATTTTGTATGTTTTTGGCCTGTCAACCAACTATTCTAGCATGCTTGTTTGTGTTCACATGCTGTGAGTGAAGTAATATTAATCTACAAAATTGTATTTGTTTTCTGTAATTTGTGTGGCTTCTATTTATTTTATTTCTATTTGGTGGTTTTTTTTTAAAGAAATATGGACTGCATTTTCTCATAATGGCATATTTGCTTAGGTATAATATTGTAATTGGAGAAAAAAGGCATTATTTATTTATTTATGGTCTGATGTTAATAATGATTAATTATTTGGAAGGTCACAAATTTTATTTTACATAATGTATACCAGGTCAGCAATTCATAAATAAGTTAAACTTTTTAAAATGTAATAGAAAAATCACAAAAATTCATCCATTTTTATCACAAATTTTGCATAATATTCTTGGGGATATTCAATTTTTTAATATTACTTTCAGGGATTCATAAACTATTTGGTGCAACTCAAAGCATGAGTAGGTTATCTATTCCTCTGTGAGGTTGTGAGCTCAGGGTTGTAAGTTTACCCCAAAAGGCCAGGCCGTAACTGGTTAAAACCAGTTACGTAAGACCCAGTAAGTCCTGGAATTTATGCATTGTTTTCGTTTATGCTAATGAGCAGTGATTTGCTCATTAGCAGAATTCTTAGTTTTTAGTTTTGTTTACCTCCCAGGGTCGAAGTAATTAGCTCTATTGTTTTGTGGGCTTTATAAGCCCAGGTAATTTACTAAACTTGGTCACAAGTGGCCGGGCGAAACCCTGGCAGGTCGTCAGTTTAACTTTGTTGTATTAAGTTGGGAAAAGTGGATAATCAACATTCGTTACCAGTGGGACTGGGTTTAGTTTGTTGTTATTTACCTGTCAATTTTTGATTTGCCTGAGAAGGAAAGAACATTGTGTACCTGTTGTGGTGAAGGACTAGCAAAATAAAAGTTTGTGCAAGCAAAGTACAAAGTGAGTGGGACTCATTATACAGTCGAATACGCTCAGAAGTTGAACAGTTTCCAGTTGTTACCAGGAAAAGGACTGGAGTCCTACACCGGAAGAGAAAGAGAATTGCGGCTACCTGTGCCGGTCCCGTCCGATCGTCTGTGTGCCGGATATTGAGGATCCAGATTCACAGGCACTCTACCGCCAGCACGAAAGATTGTAAAATTTTGTGAGCTGAACTGAGCCCCCCCCCCCCGTACTCAAGCCTCACACCTCTTGTTTTATTTTTTGATAAAGGGCACAATTGGATTATAAGAAATTTGAAAAACATCAAAAATGTTAACAAGAGCAACATGACTGTAGTCTGTGTAAAAAGATGTAAAGTATGCAGGCTATGTGAAAAATTACACTAAATATTATGGAGTTTGTGAAAGTGTGCATGGGATGGGAATTTTGAAAAGGAAAAAATAAGAATGTCATGATGTAAAAACATATGAAAAATAGTTACCCCATTGAAAACTTTTTTGCCTTTTTGAAACCTTGAGGAATTCTTGTTAAACTAGAGTATGTGCTTGCAACTAGAATTTTGTGTGGAGGAAAATTTTTTCTTGAAGATTTTTCATGTAACTGCAACCTTGTCTTTTTGTAACTATGTTTGAAAGTGAAACTCCAAAAATTACATCAATGCCCAGTAATTGTTACTGTGATCTTTCAATAGAAAAATTGTCATCTGACAGGTCTGGATTTGATGATGCCACTAGGTTTAAATACTGGACACCCGTAGAGAAGTGTGGTTCTATGTGGCCATTTTGTAACTGGATAATATGGATATGGTGCACTTTAAAAATTAGCATCATTATGGTGTCTTAAATCCTTGAAACAAAATATTGTAGTTCTACTTTGTTTAAAACCATGTGAATTCTAATTTGGATACTGTGAAATAATTATGGAAGTTTTGAAGTGCACACACACACAGTCCCTTTTACAGGTACCTTATAGCTCACATCCGAGAGATTCAGATGACTACATATGGCACACTTCGGAAAAACAATGAAAATATAGCCTGAGTGGCAGTAATGTAGAATATGTCTTAAACATCTTTAAGAAAAATGAATTGTAAAGAGTTTAATAAGCTAAGCACTAATGCTGACATTCAATTTAATCTTGAAAAGAAATTGAAAGAAATGGAGAGTGAAACACTAACTTTATGTGATTTTCCAGTGAATGTAAAATGTGGTTTATTTTTTTGTTAAAAGCCATTTGTCTTAAATTGTCCCCAAAAACTCATTGGATTTATTTTGAAAAAATTCTGATGCAATGGTGCTTCGGAGTTCAAGCCTGCATTTCTCTACTCGATTGAAAAAGTTTGGCTTAAAATGAGGCTCAGATCTGGCATTTACCATCCTACTAACATCAACCTGAATGAGTACCCGATTTACGAAATTTCAATCTCAATAACTACCTTCTAGACAATAATCAAGTGTTAATGCAGAAGTGTTGCCTCGTGTGTCGAATAGAATTTCAATAAAATAACTCCTATGTATTTTTGCAGCCTTGTGTGTAATTTTTGCACTGGAATTCTTTTATAGAACCATAAACATATTGGTACTGTTAGAATAGATCATGCTATTACGTGGTATTATACAATCAATAGCTTTTATGGTTGTGTCGTAAATGAATACATACCGGCAACTAAGGGCATGGAGTTGAAAATTGTTAAGATTAAAACAAAATTGTGGTATTATTTACACATGCTGTTCTACCGATATTAAAAAGGATGTCTAATCAAATAATCAATAAGATATTCCTGGGACCTGGCATTTCATTAAGCTAAAAGCTAGCTTTATGCAATTAATGTTGGGCCTCCATTTTGCAATTATGAATTTCATTTTGTAAATTGAAGTAAGTTGTTGGTTAGGGTATGGGTTGCTCGGTTTTCATGCCGTCGATGGTGAGGGAGGCTCGGCCTAAAGGTAAGCCAAGATTTTCGGGCTTGGCCCAGAAGTGACATTTTACCTACTTGCAAATCTGGGTATAATCAATGCTAAATTCACATTTAAATAACAAAGACTTACTGGATTCGACCAGAAAAGGAAACGGAACACCTCATATGGGCATGGACCCATTAATCATTATGGAATGAAAGGATTACGCAAATAAGCTTTCTTTTACTTCTATATGATGGAACCTGTTTACATTGTCCAATAATAATGTAAATTTGCTTAATGGAAACTTGCATTATGCACTGGTTTGAATATCTTTTGTGTTGATGTTGCTGGAATTGCAATTCATTTTGAAATGCTGGAAATGCATTTTTTTTGGAACTGCAAGTATCTTTACGGCTCAAGAAAACATTCACTTAAATTTTATTAAAAATTCTACGTTTATTGCAAGGTGGAGAAAGATATGAAATGTCATGCAATTTTTTAATATCGAAATTTGAAAATTTGAATGGGATTTTGCATCACCTGGAATTTTATTTTTTATGATCAGCATGCGATTTGAGAAATGAAATTTCGGGACCCAATCAAAATGTCGACTATCAGAAGGTTGACAGACTATAAATCCATCAATTAAAAATGCCGAAAATTATAAAGATCGACCTGGTGAAACGGTCGAAATGTTTATAAGATACTGCATATTGCAATTTAACAAGAAATGTTTCACTTTTCTATGGTTTAAAATGCAAACTTTGATTATTTTTTGAAGAAAATGATATTCTAAATGTCAATTTTTGATCATGCTTGTGCCCGTTCCTGTGGGATTATATTAACTAGTGCATATCAAACACGTATCCATTTACTCGGAGAGGATAGACCCTAAAATGTGAAATTCACACCAATTATCAATTATGTTTTTAGATGAAGTTAATCAGTGTTGATATGTAAAACTATACTGATAAGAATTCCCTGATGATGTTGCATTTTTCTCAACTTTAAAAATGTATTTTTGAGATGGCAGGTTTCTAAAACGTGTCAAATGCATCTTTTGCATAAACTGGTTTGTCGAATGGGGCTGAGCCAGATGCTGTGTGGTCGGCTTGCCTGCAAGCCCACATTTGCGGGGTGACCCAGAGATGACATTTACTATACTACTTCTAATTCTTATTACTTATAATATAAGACCAGGTTAAAAGTGAACTGACTACTAATCACATGAGTATACTTTATGGACCTACTTGTGACGTCACAATCAGATGATGTGAGTGCATGCTTTTTCAGCTGCTTTCGTCAAGAGGCAGAACCATAAGGGACAAAATATGTTGCTCGCTGCTTGGTTGTCAGCTTTAATGTGTTGAAGAAATAACATATGGCCAGGGGGCACACGTGTCATATGACGCAATGGGGAGGCGGAAGAGTGTATAACAGGAATAAAGTATTTCATGAAGTGAAAGTAATTTTGGGGTTACCGGGATTTGAAGTGCATATAACTGGATCTTTGCGTAAATTGGGATGAGTAAATCTGGAATAGTATATAATGTTTTTTGGAACAACTATGCACATGATTTCTAAACAGAAATGCATATATCTGAGTTAGAGCTAATTTGATGTGCATGTAATGTGAATTCTGTATAACTTAAAATAAACCTAAGCTTAACTTGATCTAAATATAATCAAACATACTCAAACTGGATATAAGATTAAAAGAGAGGCTGAAGTATGTATAAAATTACTAACATAGAACTTGAAGTGCATGCAATTTTTGGACTCCCACCATGCACGTATAACTAGATTAATGCATAAACTGAAATAGCCAAATCTCTGGCTCTTCATAGAAATGTATATCACATTCTAAACAGAATAACATATCTGAATTAAATTATATAATTTGATTTTCTTATAAAATGAATTATGTATAACTTCAAATAAACATTGAAATAAACATAAGCTGCAACTTGAACAGAATATAATGAAACTTACTTCAAACTGGAAATAGATATAAAATTGGAGGTTAGTTTGAAGTACATATATCAAATGACTTACATATAACTTGAATTGCATATAATTTTTAATTCTCACAATGTGGATATATATGGCTGGATCAGTGCATGAATTGAAATGACCAAATTTTAAATCTTATATAATGCTGCTTGTTCAGCTATTGAAATGCATATCAAATTCTAAACAGAATAACATATAATCTGATACCAGTATAATTAACTTGAAGTAAGCATAGGCCTAAGTTGAAACCGGAGCTATGTATAATCAAAATTACTCTTAACTGGAGTTAATATTGTAGAGGCTTAAGTGCGTAAAATGAATAACACAGAACTTGAATTGCATTTAATTTTGGATTTCATTGAATTAGAAGTACATATAACTTGATCAAGGTATAAATTTTGATAACGATATCTGGAATAGTGTATAAAGCAAATACGTATAACTGGATCTACTAAACTAGACAAAATCTGACTTACATGTAATTTGATTTGCTTGCAACACGATGTGCATATAACTGGAAGTAAATATAATCCTAAGACTGATCCACTATAATTAAAATTACTTCAAACTGTAAATAGATATACATGTATTTGTGCATGAACTACCAATTCCTGAATTGCATCAAATTTGATTTATTTGCAACACGATGTACGTATAACTTAAAGTAAATATAAACCTAAGCCTGGTCCATGTATAGTCAAAATTACTTCCAACTGGAAATAGATATAATAGTGGACTACCAATTGCTGAATTACATCCAATTTGATTTGCTTGTAACAAGATGTAGGCCTACATATATAACTGGAAGTAAATATAAACCTAAGCCTGATCCTCATGTAATCAAAATTACTCCTAACTGGAAATAGATATAATAGAGGACTACCAATTCCTGAATTACATCCAATTTGATTTGCTGGCAAAACGATGTGCATATAACTGGAAGTAAATATAATCGTGTAATCAAAATTAATTCAAACTGCAAATGGATATAATAGTGGACTACCAATTCCCTACTTACATATAAAACCAGAAATGAAAGTACATAAAATTTGTGGCATTTTCTGTTTATACATACTTCCAGTTTTGAGTGCAATTATAAATGTTGCTCTTGGAACTTTTATGCACACTTCAGGAAGTTAGTTATGATTGTGTCACCTTAGAAAATTGTAAGGAAAAAGGCCTTCTGCCCATTTGTTGCGAACATTTCTGGAACGTGTAATGATGCTACTCAATTTGTAGAAAATAATGTTGAGTTCATTGTGTTTGTCGTGTACTGGCACAGCTGCCAAATGTCTGCCTGTCACGTAAATATTTACCAAAATTTTCGAGAATATTGGAGATTTTTTCTTTTGCACAATTGACTTTCCGTGATCAGCCGCCATTTGTAAAAATGCACGCCCCAAGTCAACTCATGGTCTAAATGAAAAGTCAATGCTAGTGTCCTTTTATGACGTCATACTTCATTATTTCCGGTTTTTTGGACACCGACCAGAACTAATTTGGGAATACAGTGGCTTGGCATGCAAATTGTTTGTGGGTTCCTAATTGGTAATTTGCCCCAATTTTTCTGAATAGTTTCCGCCATTTTGTTTTTTTGGGAATGGTTTTTGGATGAATGCTAATCAATGTTAATTTTGGTGTTAAGATTTTTTTAATAATTTGAAATTACTTGTATTTTTCATGGAAACTTGTGTTATTCAAACGCAATTAATTTTCTATTAACCAATGCATTTTTTTGTTTCAAATTTTGATAATTTTCTATTAACCAATACAATTTTTGTTTTGAAAATTTTGATAATTTTCTATTAACCAATGCAATTTTTGTTTTGAAAATTTTGATAATTTTCTATTAAACCAATGCATTTTTTTTTAAATTTTGATAATTTTCTATTAAGCAATGCAATTTTTGTTTTGAAAATTTTGATAATTTTCTATTAACCAATGCAATTTTTGTTTTGAAAATTTTTATAATTTTCTATTAAGCAATGCAATTTTTGTTTTGAAAATTTTGATAATTTTCTATTAACCAATGCAATTTTTGTTTTGAAAATTTTGATAATTTTCTATTAACCAATGCAATTTTGTTTTGAAAATTTTTATAATTTTCTATTAACCAATGCAATTTTTGTTTTGAAAATTTTGATAATTTTTTAATAAACCAATGCATATTTTTTTCAAATGTTTATTATTTTCTATTAACCAATGCTATTTCTTTGCAAATTTTGATAATTTTTTATTGACCAATACAATTTTTGTGCAAATATTGAAACTTTTCTATTAAACATTGCCATTTTTTTGAAAATTTCGATTTTATTATACTAACCAATGTAATTTTTTTGGCAAATTTTGATAATTATCAATCAACCAATACAATTTTTTTGGCAAATTTTTGTTAATTTTCTTATAAACCAATGCATTTTTTTTTGCAAATTTTGATAATTTTCTATTAAAACAATTCATTTTTTTTGAAAAAATTAACCCAAAATTAGAATTAATGCTAAATGTTTTTTTTTTTTTTAATTTTCTTGTAAATTTAAAATTACTGATACATATTTTTTTAAAGTTGTATTTTTTAATTTTTTTTAATGCAGTGCATTTTTTTCTATTAATTTTAATACTTTTTTTAAGAAAAAACTAAATTGAAATTAATGGTAGTTGTTTTTAATAGTTTCCAATAAAACAGCTTTTTGAAAATTTGTAGGCCTATTAGACCTACTTTTTAATTTAGGCAATACATTTTCTCGAACTTTTCCTATTTTTTAAGAAAAAAACTTAATTTAAAATTAATGGTAAAAATTTTCAATTATTTTTAATAATATACAGTAGTATTTTTTTTTTGAAAATTTTTATAATTTCTCTTTTCATTTCCTATTAACCTTTGTTTTTTTTTCTGATTTTAATTTTGAATTTTGAATTTTGAATTTCAAAAACTTTTTTCAGAAAATTAACCCTAGTTACAATTAATAGTAAATATTGGGAAAATATTCAATAAAAAGATTATAAAATTAACATTTTTTAGTGAAAACTGATTATTCTATAGCCTACCTACCAAAATAATTCAGTTTTACAAGTTTAAATATTACAAATTCGATCCAGGTTATACTGCTACTTTCCAGTGTGTGTTAAGGTGCGTCCACAGTATATCATAAAACCTGTTATATAACGAAATTGGTTATAAATTTGTTGTGTAACTTGTTATATAACGTACTACTGAATGATGGCAAATGGATATACCTAGCAAAAATGTTAAATAACATTCTGTTATAAACTTTTTTCGTTTTTTTTTGTAACAAATTCTATAACTTTGCTATATAACACGTTTTGTGATATGGAGTGCACGCCATCTTGCGTGGGAAAAGGGCGTAAAAATGAGGAAATTTGCAATGGTAAATTAGTCAATGAATTAATGGGCGAGTATTTTTGCAGAATTGTCAGGAGGTTTTTCAATTGAATTCCAAGGCAAATCTGTTCACGAATGAAATTTCAATTTGAGAAGGGGAATTCCCCCATGTTTTGGGGGGGGAGGAACTGATGTTAGGGGGAAATGGGAGGGATAATATCGATTGGGTCTGCAGCACTGCGAAAATTGGCTATTTTACTTTTGTGACAAATTCATAAATGTGGTTTCGGATAATTCTGCTTTTTTTTGTCTGAAATTTGTTGTTATTTTTCTGATAATTTTAGTAAAGGACAACAAGGTCATTTTTGGTGTAATTTTAGCAAAAATTTGTTTCCCGATTTATCAATTTTTGTGCTTTGATGCTTTTCATAAAAGATTTTTCATCACAAATCTTCAATGAAATCCCTCACTTCTTAAGAGTTTAATTTGTGAAATTGGACCAGTAACAGCTGAGGCTCTTTTGTTCAGTTTTGTATAAGTTTTTTTTTCAAAATTTTCACTGGAATTGTTTGGAAATTTTTCTGAGGAAAAATGCACCTGGTGCTTTTATGTTTTGTGCTCAGTTGAGGTTTTCTTTTTGGAAAACAGTGTTTAAACTGGAAAGTCAGTAAAAATTTTAAATTATTTGGCCTGGAAGGTCAGGGAAAATTTTGTAAATTGTTTGTGTTGAACTTTTTTTTAAATTGTTTGGCCAGGAAAGGCAGTGAAAGCTTGCAAAATGTTTAGAAATCGTTTTAAATGTCAGGGAAAATTTCTAAGGAAAAGGTCAAGGAAAATTTCTAAAGAAAAAGTTAGGAAAAATTTAAAAGGAAAAGGTCAGGGAAAGTTTCAAAAGGAAAAAGTCAGGGAAAAATTTCAATAGAAAAAGTCAGGAAATGTTTCAATAGAAAACGTCAAGGAAACTTTCAAAGGAGAAAGTCAGGGAAAATTTCAAAGGATAAATGTCAGGGAAAATTGCAAAGGAAATAGTCAGGAAAAATTTCAAAGGAAAATAGTCAGGTGAAATTTTCCAAATTGGTTGGCCAGGAAAGGCAGAACAAGTTTGCAAATTGTTTAAAAATCTTTTTAAATGTCAGGGAAAATTCCAAAGGAAAAAGTCGGAAAATTTCCAAAATTGTTTATATTGGAAAGTCATTGAACATTTTTTAAATTATTTAAAAGGTAGGAAAATATAGCAAATTGTTTTGAAAGCGTTTTAAATGGAAAATCAGGGAGAATTTTTGCAAATTGTATATGCTGGAAAGTCATTGAACATTTTTTTTATTTGTTTAGCCTTGAAAGGCAGGGAAAGTTTGCTAATTGTTTTTAAAGCAGTTTAAATAAAAAATTAATAAAAATTTATCAAATTACTTTACCTGCAAAGTCAGGGGAAATTGGGCAGGTTGTTTATCATGGAAAGTCATTAATCATTTTGTAAATGGTTTTGCCTGGAAAGTCAGGTAGATTTTATAAGTTGTTTGAAAATGTTTTGACTGTAATGTCAGGGAAACGTTTTTAAATTCTTTACCCTGGAAAGTCAGGGAAACTTTTGAAAATTGTTTATCATGGAAAACATTGTACATTTTGTAATTTGTTTGGTCTGGAAAGTTGGGGAAAATTTTGTAAATTATTTAAAAATTATATTATTGGAAAATCAGAAGAAAACTTTTCAAATTCTTTGGTTTGGAAAGTCAGGGAAAATTATACAAATTGCTTATCTTGGACATTCATTATTTGTAAATTGTTTAGCCAGTAAAGTCATGGAAAATTTTGCTAATTGTCTTGTAAGCATTTAATATAGAAAGTCAGGGAAAATTTTCAATTTTATTGCCCTGGAAAGTCATGGAACATTTTATAAATTGCATGTTCTGGAAAGTCAGTGAAAAATTTGTAAAAATTGTTAAACCTGGAAAGCCAGGGAAATGTTTATATGTTATTTGAAAGGGATTTAAATAGAAAATCAAAAAAAAAAAACATTCTTCATATTTCATATCCTGGAAAGTCATTGAATATTTTGTGAATTGTTTGACTTAAAAGTCAGGAAATGTTTTTTTAATGTATAGCCTGGAAAGTTAAGGAAAAAATTTCAAATTCTTTGCCCTGAAAAGTCAAGGAAAAATTTGGCAACTATTTATTATTTTTAAGGCTGAGGCCTTGATGGGCAGGGAAAATCTTAAACTTGTTTTAAACTTCTATAATTTGTGGCTTTGGAGTTATTTTATTCTCAAAAAAATGTAAAATTGTAAATGGTGCTTGCTAGCAATTAGTTAATTTAATTATGGTCTTTCACTTTTATGCCAAATGCAAATTAGTCATTAATCATCTTCTGATAAAAGTGAATCTGAGTTTACAATGGGATTCCACAGTTGACATTTTGCAAAATTTAACCGAATATCCAATAGGGCTTTTTAGGATATTTTTATTGCAAAATTAATGTTGATGGTATTTCCAGAACTGTATTAATGGTTAGGGTCACTGGCCCCATTAGGCAAATGTCAGCCAGTTTCATATTTGCAAAATGTTGGCAATGGTTTTGGAAAGTGGTAAAAGTCAAAACAACGTAGTTCATTCTCATCTTGTAATGGAATGCAAGCTCAACAGAAATTAAACGAGACTTGGAATGCATTTTTTGCAAGTGGAATTTTCTTTCTGGGGTGTGTTTTACTAATTGAAGAAATGTGTAATTCGAGCTGGATGTATTGGTGCACCAGGAATGCTATTCTTGGCCAAGTGCCAACTGAGATTCCTGTTTTGGGTGGGTTTTTTTTATGAAGCCGGTAACCGAATCGGCACAGGCTCACAGTTGACAAGAAACAGGCTTTTGTTTGTATTGATGACAGACATGCACCAAAATGCTGACTTTAGGAACGTAGTTGTTGATCGGCTGGTGGGTGATTTATTTGGGAGGTTCAGGTCTTAACCAGGGATTAAACTAACCAGAAATGGTTGGAAAAGGCCATTTAGTGTTTGTATGCTCTGGTGATCCAAGGAAAAAAAATTGATTTCAGCAAAGATATTCAGGGGTTACTGCTGATAACATGAATTTTGATGAAGATAACAGGGGTTTAAAATAGGTAACAGGATGTCTGGGTTGATAACATGAATTCTGATGAAGATAACAGGGGTCTGAGGGAGGTAACAGGATGTCTGGGAGTAATAACATGAATTCTGATGAAGATAACAGTGGTCTGAGGTAGTTAACAATATCTCTGGTGGTGATAACTTGAATTCTGATTAAGATAGCAGTTATCCGAGGGAGGTAACAGGATGTCTGGTGGTGATAACATGGATTCTGTTAAAGATAACAGGGGTCTGAGGGAAATAACAGCATATCTGGAGTTGACAACATGAATTCTGATGAAGATAACAGGGGTCTGAGGGAAATAACAGGATGTCTGGGGGTGATAACATGGATTCTGATAAAGATAACATGGGTCTGAAAGAGGTAACAGAATGACTTGTGGTGATATTCGGTGTTTGATGAAGAGAGCAGGGGATTATGTAAAAATAGCAAATGGTTTGATGGTGATAATAGGGGGTTGGAGCCAGAAAACAGAGGGTATAACGCATCTGAGGGTGATAACAGTCTGATGATGAAAACGGGTCTGATGGAGAGAACAGAGATTAGATAAGAATAGTAAATGGTCTGGTTGTGTTAACAGATAGTCTGATGGAGATAGCTGATGGTATGATAAAGATAATGGATTCTGATGAAGATAACAAGTGTATATGGTAGTGATAACAAGGGTCTGAGGGAGGTAACATGTTTTCTTATGGAGAGTTAGGAATTCTGATACAAATGGTAAATGATCAGATGGTAATAACAGATAGTCCAAACAAGATAATGATGGTCTGATAGAAATAATGGATTCTGCACATGAGGTCTGAGGCAGAGAACAGGAAGTCTGGTGGTGATAACCAGGGGTCTGAGGAAGGTAACAGTGGTCTGATGTTGATAACAGGAGATCTGATGGGGATAACAGAGATTTTGATAAGATATGATGGGGATAACAGAGATTTTGATAAGATCTGATGGGGATAACAAAGATTTTGATAAGATCTGATGGGAATAACAGAGATTTTGATAAGATCTGATTGGGATAACAGATTTTGATAAGATCTGATGGGAATAACAGAGATTTTGATAAGATCTGTTGGAGATAACAGAGATTCTGATAAGATCTGATGGAGATAACAGAGATTCTGATACTGATAACGAGGTCAAGGTCTGAGGGAGGCAACAGGGAGTCTGGTAATAGATAATGTGGATGTTGTTAATGTTGGTGTAACCCAGGGTATGTGCAAGATAAAGGGAATTAAATATTACTAAGGGTTGGTTATAGATAATTGAGAGGGCGTGAGCGATATCGAAGGGATCAAGGGGTTAATGTTGGTGAAACCCAGTTCACTTATGTTCTGGAGCTCCGCAACCCCTTTATTCCGGTATATGACCTTGATAATTGGTAATTCCGATAATAGTATGTACTTTTTGGAAGGTAAACATCCTTTAGACTTTTCCAATTAGTAATGGAAACTGACCAGCACATTATTTACCAATTTTTTGGAATTGTGTGTAATCCATTACAAACATAGGAGGGGCGTATTCGCAAACTTATTATTTTAGCCTTAATAATTGATCGTACTAATGGATCTGATCAGGGGCTGTAATTAGGATAATGGAACTATTGAAGCAAGTTGAGTGGGACTTTGTCATTAGGCAGTAATGATGAATTAATAATGGTTTAAAATGGCACAAATGCATTGCTTGAAATTGGTCAGCTTATTAAATGGTGGTTGAAATATTTATGAAATGAATGTTTTTCCAGAATTATGTAAAAAAATAAATGCTCTTGTTCACAGTCTCAAAATGTTTCAGTGTGAACAATTGAAATTTTGAAAGTTTTGGATAAATTCCTCTAAAATAGATGCAGCAATGCAGCAGTTTGGACCGAATTTCTGAAATAATGGATACCATGGACCACTAACTCAGATGTGAACAATTATGAAATATATGAAAAATGAGATGAACTAAGGGGGGGGGGGAAATGGTATAGGGTATGTTTGTTATGTGAAATGTAAAAAGAAGTTAAGATTTTGAATTCTGTTGTGAAAAATGTGACAGATATAATGTTGGGACGTGAAAAGTTATGAAAATTGGAAATTGAATTGTAAAAATGTGAAATATCTGAAAATTGAGATTACGTAAGGGAGTGAAAACGGGTTAGGGAACGTTTGTGAAGTGAAAAGTGATACAAAGTAACGATTTTTGGTGAAAAATGTGAAAGTGTTGGGTTAGGATATGAAAAGTAACTAAAATTAAGAAGTTGTAATGTGATGAATTTTGAAATATCTGAAAAATGAGATTACTTAAGGGAGTGAAAATGTAGATAGGGAATGTTTGTGATGTTAAAAGTTAGAACAACTTAAGATTCTAATGTGTAAAATGTAAATGTGTTGGGTTGGAATCTGAAATGTAATGGAAATTTGTGAAAAATTTTGAAATATCTGAAAAATGAGATTACTTAAGGGCATGGGAAAATCTGTTAGAGAATGTTTGTAATGTGAAAAGTGAGAAAAAGAGACGATTGTGATGTGAAAAATGTCAATGTGTTGGGTTAGGATCTGAAAAACAGGCCTAATGAAACTTAGAAAGTTGTAATGTGAAAAGTTATGAAATATCTGAAAAATGAGGTTACTATAGTTAGTGAAAAATGGGATAGGGAATGTTTGTGATGTGAAAAGTGAGAAAAGTTAAGGGTCTGATTTGAAAAATGTGAAAGTTTTGGGTTGGGATGTGAAAAGTAATGAAAATTAGGAAGTTGTAATGTGAAAAGTTATGAAATATCTGAAAAATGAGATCAGTTAAGGGGTGAAATATGGGATAAGGAATGTTTGTGATGTGAAAATTGAGAAAAAGTTAAGGGTCTGATTTGAAAAATGTGAAAGTTTTGGGTTGGGATGTGAAAAGTAATGAAAATTAGGAAGTTGTAATGTGAAAAGTTATGAAATTTCTGAAAAATGAGATCAGTTAAGGGGTGAAATATGAGATAAGTAATGTTTGTGATGTGAAAATTGAGAAAAAGTTAAGGGTCTGATTTGAAAAATTTGAAAGTTTTGGGTTGGGATGTGAAATGTAATGAAATTTAGGAAGTTGTAATGTGAAAAGTTATGAAATATCTGAAAAATGAAATCAGTTAAAGGGTGAAATATGGGATAAGGAATGTTTGTGATATGAAAAATTGAGAAAAAACTTAAGATTCTGATTTAAAAAAATGTGAAAGTTTTGGGTTGGAATGTGAAATGTAATGAAAATTAGAAAGTTGTAATGTGAAAAATGTGAAAAACTTCTTTGGAATGTGAATATAGTTGAAAACGTGTTTACAATGTGAAAAATCTGAAAAATTAAATTTTGATGTATACACATTTGGTTAAAATATGAAAAATATGAAAATGTTAAAAAATGTTTGGCTGGAATGTGAGAAATTTGATAAAAAATAAGAAAGTTGGGATCATTTTGAATGCTAGCAATGTGAAAAATCTGAAAAACTACTTAAAGCTGTAAAGTGAAAACTTGTGAAAAATATGGTGCCTTTGGGCAATGTTTCCATTGTTTTGATACACTTATATTAGGCCTTGCATGGAGTGCCATACATGTAATTTGCCTTCGTGGGGTTTGATGCCTTGCTTCCGATCGATGACAAGTTTTGTATAGTCAGAATGACAGGAATTGACTTCATTTTCGGATATCCTGTTTGGCAGCTTGCCAACTTCCTTCCCCCTAAACCAATGCATTTTTTTTAAAATGCTTTCTCATCCCTCTAGCCTATTGAAAAGTCATTTCCACCTGTAACAGTGATTTGTGTTGAATTGATTTGTATTGATATGTGGAAACTGTAATGCTTTCAAATGCATTTTTTGCACTTTTACTTTAGCCACTGCTTGGAAATTGTCAGGTAATAATGTCCAAAAAGTCAGGCAGAAATGGGACAGTTTTCTTATTTTTTTTATTTATAATAAAAAGTTTAGGATAAATTTTATATTCGTAAAAATATTAAAAAGTTCTGCCAATAATGTATATATCAGCTAAGTTCTCAGGCAAAAATGTAACAGTTTTTATTATATCTAAAATAAATTATGCAACATTTTTTTTTCAGGAAAAGAGAACCAATAAATTACAAAAAATCAGGCAAAATTATATAGTCAGGCAAAAATTGACAGCTTCCTTCATTTTTTTTTCTAAAGTTAAAAGTTAAAGCTATAAGGATACATTTCAGTCATTGCAATGTATAATGTCCTAGTTAAAAAATTAAGCAAAATATATAAAAATAAGACAAATTTGACAGTATCAAAATTCAGGCTGTGATGTATAAGAAGTCAGGCAAAATATTTTAAAATTTCAGCAAAACTGTATAAAATTGACAGTATCAAACGTTAGACAATAACATATGAATGTTGAGCAAAAGTATTTTAAAAGTTTGGCAAAAATGTTTAAAAAGTAAGGCAAAAATGTTTAAAAAGTTAAGCAAAAATATTTTAAAAAATTAGGCAAAATGTTTTAAAAAGTTTAGCAAAAATATTTAAAATGGTTAGCAAAATTATTTAAAAAGTTTAGCAAAAATATTAAAAAAGTTAGGCAAATAAATTGAAAAAGTTAGGCAAATATATTTATAAAGCTAGGCAAATATATTTAAAAAGTTAGACAAAAATAGTTAAAAACTTCTGCACAAATATTTAAAAAGTTAGGCAAAAATATTTAAAAAGTTTAGCAAAATATTTAAAAAGTTAGGCAAATATATTAAAAAAGTTAGACAAATATATTTAAAAAGTTTAGCAAAAATATTTAAATAATTTGGCAAAATATGTTTAAAAAGTTAGGCTAAAATATTAGAAAAGTAAGACAAAAATAAATGTTAAAAAAGTCAAGCAATAATCTAATAGAAGTCAGGCAGTATTTATAAATGTAGGCAAAAATGTAGAAAAAGTAATACTAACATTTGACAGTATCAAGAGTGATGCAATAATGTGTAAAATGTTAGGCAAAAGTATTTAATAGTAAGTCATTAATGTATAAAAATTAAGGCAGAACTATGACAGTATCAGTAGTCAGGCAATAACATAAGATATTCTATGTGATGTCAGGCAAAATGTATAAAAATTACGACAAAAATATGGCAATATCAAAAGTCAGGCAATAACGCATAAGAAGTCAGACAAAAATATTTAAAAATTAGGCAAAAATGTTTACAAAGACAAACAAAACTTTTACAGATTCAGGCAAAATGTTTCGAATGTCAAATCATGTCAATCAATATACTTGTTAAATATTCTGGCTAATTCAGGCACTGTCAGGCGAAAGGTTTTCATAATATATTTGCAAACCTGTAATGCTATCCAATGCATTTCTCGCACATTTACTTTAGTTTTTGTTTTACAAATTTTCAATGGATTATTCTGGATCTTTCAACTATTTTGCTTCTTTCTTCCTTGACTACATTATTTCTGATTAACAATATTGTTATTTATTGCCATCCTCATTGTTTATTGCGCAGAAGCTTTACTCATCACCATTGTTAATGTATTTAAACTTGTAATAGGTCACAAAGCAGCCATTTTGAATGTGTTGATCCAATAAATCTACTTAATCCTAGTGCATCATCTTCATCGTTCTTATTGAGCCCTGGAGAGGAAAAGGGCCTAGTAATTCAATTGCTGAAAACCCCATCCTAAATTGAATTTTTTTCTTAAATAATGGAGAGAAAACAACAGGAATCTGGCGCTAATCCAGTTTAAGCTTGGATGTGTACATGGGACACAAATGAGCTTTCCACAGTGGTGCACTGCAGGCAGTTTGACAGAATTCTGTTGGCACCTTGTTCTGCTGGAAAACAAACAGAATTTGAATAATGACTAAATGACTTCTGGAGTTTGTCAGAAATCTCAATGGATCCACTGAATAAACTTGGTGGGAGGTATAGTTTGAACACAAGGTTTGCAAAGAATGTTGCATCATGGGCTATTCTGTCAGATGCAGTTGGTCAAAATTCTGTTGAAACTCATGTTCTATTAAAAATTTAAAAAATCTATATGATGAAGTCTTTCTGGAGTGTGTGATGAACCTTAATGGAGCTGCTGTAAAAAAGACTTGGTGGGAAGTGTGGTATTTAAAAGAACAAGTTTGTTTTGTAGAAAATAATGCCTGTTATTCTGTCATATGTTACTCGACAGAATTCTGTTGGCACCCTGTTCTGCTGGAAAATTAACAGAATTTGAATAATGACTTAATGACTTGTGGAGTTTGTCAGAAATCTCAATGGATCCACTAAATAAACTTATAGTTTGAACACAAGGTTTGCAAAGAATGTTGCATCATGGGATATTCTGTCAGATGCAGTTGGTCAAAATTCTGTTTAAAACCCTATTTCTGTTAATCATTTTAAAAAATCTATGATTAAGGATATCTGGAGTGTGTGATGAACCTTAGTGGAGCTGCTGTAAAAAAAGACTTGGTAGGAAGTATGGTATTTAAACAAGTTTCTTTTGCAGAAAATAATGCCTGTTATTCTGTCATATGTTACTTGACAGAATTCTATTGGCACCCTGTTCTATTTAAAAAATAAACAGATTTTGGAGGTTAAGTGCAGGACCTTCAATGGACTAGAATGGCTTGAAAACATTCAGTTTTCAAAATATTATGCATGCTATTCTATCAGATTTATTGAGACAGAATTCTGTTGGTAGCATGTTTTGATGGAAAATGTTGGATGAGAAATACAGGGCTCTCAATGGACTGGTATGGTTTGACAACAGTTTTGGATATAGTTAAGGGAAGATTTAATAGCTAACAGAATGTTAGGTTTAGATCTGACAGAAGGTAGTATATTCTGAAATGATCTAGGTTTACTTGTAGAATGTGAAATAAGGATCACTATGATGGTTGGTTTCATTTTGATCTTGTGGTAAGGTTGAATAACTATTTGCTGACAGGGCAAAATGTTCACAATAGATTTTTTTGCATTTATAATATTCTCATTTTCTAGAATTGGAGAAATTGTTTACCAGGATAACAGGTTAGTTTTATTCATGAAGAAAGTAGAACTAGTTGTAGATCAATTAGAATTTTAGAAACATATGTGGCTGAAGTTTGAAATATTCTAAGTATCTAGATTTGTAGAAAAGTTAGATCCAAATAATTGATTATTTCGTCTTGCAAAAAGTAAACTAAATATATGTTAATCAATCAGAATGTGAACATTAAATTTGGCAGATAGTTTGAAATGTAAAATTGATATAGATTTATTGACAAAAAGATGCAAATTTGGCTATAGTAAGATTCTAGAATATTTGCATTACAATATGATTGCCATATGATTTGTCAAAGGCAATTTATTTAATTTAATCATTTTAAAAATTGCTTGCTCTGGTTCGTTTTAATACAAAAAATTTTTGCAGAATTTTTTCTTCAATTTCTGCAATCTAGTTGCTATAGTAATATTATCTGGACATTTTGATGTCAGCTGATGTGTTGTGCAGTTATTTTCTATTAATATGCCATTAAGTGCTTGCTATCATATCATAAGTTTCAAATCCATTTACTCTGAAAAGTGTATATAAATCATCCCATTTGCCAAAAATAGTTTGGCTCATATGACTAGATTGTGGATGACAGTATTGGCACTCGTGTAATCTGGAATGGACAATGGATTGTGACATGTCCAGTTTATTCTGGGATGATCGCATTACTTGGCACATTCCTTTTTGTGATTGGAATTGGCAGTGACCAATGGGTAATTGAGAAATTGGGGCTGAAAATAATGAACTGTTTGAAAAGAGAAATGACTTGAAGTGACATGAAAAATTCACTAAAAAGATGCTTGGCTGCAATTTTAGACTTGCCTGATTGAGTTCAGACATGCCTGATTTTCATCAGGTGAACCTGATTATTATCAGATGCATCTGATTTTGTCTGTTGTAGATGTGTATACTTTGGTATCACTTGGCTAAATTAAGTTCAAATTTTCTCTTCTACAGTCATGGTGCATTTGTTTTGTGTTCAGACTTGTAATTTCTTGTTTTTACCAAATTGCTTTTGTTTGGACTTGCCTGCTTTTGTTTATGTATGTCTTCTGGTAAGATTCAATTTTGGTTTCTGTTTTAAATTTTGTAATATGTTAACTATATTAAACTTGTTTGGTCTCCTTCAGACCTGTTTGTTCCTGTTCATACTAGTCTAATCTTGTTAAGACTCATCTTTTCTTGTTAAGATGTATATAATCCTGCTCCTGTTTGTCTGACCTTGTTAAGAGGCATATCCCCCTGCTCATAGTTGTCTGATCTTGTTCACACTCACCTTTTCGTAATCATACTTCTCTATTCTTCTCAAGACTTTGTTCTTTTTTAATAGTAATGTGCTCATGTTCATACTATTCTATTCATTTCAATCTAACTTATTCTCGTTCAGATTCGTGTTCATGTTTATACTTGTCTGTTCTGGTTAAGATGGATATATTCCTGCTGTGACGTCTGGCTGGATTCCTGGGCCCAGGATCCGGTTTAGACCAAACACTAGGAAAGTAAAGATTGCTAGGAATG
>JAQIXP010000694.1:0-23277 GCA_034700285.1 Proteroiulus fuscus
TTCAATTGGTAAACGCCAGCAACTAACGCAGCTACAATACAAAGTAGAATTTTTAACTGTGCAACGTAATGCAGGCTCGTAGTGTAAGTATCATGAATTCTACGGTTACACCTACACAACGTTAACGTTTCCATATTTTTTTTTAACTGTCTATTAGCTGGCTAACAATTTGTTTTTCCGTAGCCTTGTTTACGGTAACTTCAAGCACACCCAATTTGTTGTCAAGTCTACATTCCATTAACAGCTGAGTTCATTCTTTTCTCAAGCAAAAGTGCCGACCGCCTGTGTGGTGGACTGACTGCCGAAACGAATAAGGCGAATACCTCGAAAATTGACCAAAACATTTTTTTTTGTAGGAGTTAATTAAAAAAATTCTTGAAAGGTCAGTTTCTCCTTTTCCACCCCAATTCATGATTTTCTAGCTAAAAAAGTAAAAAAAAACTTATCATGGATTTTCTTGGCATTGAGACACGCCCTACCTGACCCATCCACACACTGACCGGGTGCCACTCTGGTCATTAAAAATATTGTCAAAGGAAGTGGTACCGTGGGGAGTCTCTACAGTCGGGAAGAAGTCCGGTAGAAAATTCCTTATTCTTAATGTAATCTCTTACAGGTCCACCCTATTCGTTTGACCTTTTTCAAACAAAGCCAGTAGAACAAAGGGGGTAGTGGGCCACTGGATGTACCCTCCACTAAAAATTGCTAGTTAGTATTCACAGAGAGCACTAGGCCTCACCCCAGCACTTTTTTGCGTGTGTCCAGAGGGTCCAGCAAAACATGTAACCCTTTTCGGCCAATGCCCTGTGCTTCGTCCAAAATGCTTTCAAATGGTGGTGGTGGGCAGTGAAAACGAATTACACCCCAGAAAAAAAAAATACCTTAAAAAATGGTCAAAATGAAAAGCGATGTGGTAAATATTTTCGTGTGGCAGTGGTTCCGTGACTCATAAATTTCACCGAGACAAGAAACCCGACTTACTAAAGTCACTCGCGTGGAACAAACATATTTTTCTTAAATATGTCCAATGCCAAAGTAAAAAACAGCTTTCCCCCTTTGATGGGACTCAAAACACCTTAGAAAAATTGAAGAGGCATAAAAAAGCCATGAAAATGGGAAGGAGGGATAATTACTTTTTTTCATTTGAATTTTTATGCCATGTACCCTGGTTTGCCAGTCTAATGCCCTCTTAAAAGTAGTTCAAGGGTGCCATTTTTATTAAACTGTTCCTCGGAACTGTTGTTTGTCTGTTCCATTGACAAATATAAAAATGCAGTTAATTGGTTTGTGCCGTGAACCTAACTTAACCAGTGGAAGAAAACAGGAGAAATTTCCCATCAACAAGATGGAGGGGAAGTAGGCTGCCACATTTTAGGCCTAGGCCCAATAGAAAAATTACTTTAAAAAAATATTTAATAAAAAATAATAAAATTATCAAGCAATATTGTCTGTTACTTCCGTTCAAACATCATTACAGCCCTTGAAAGCATATCTAGCAGAACTGTGGGCGCCATCTTGAAATGTGGAAAACTAACGTTGCACCGATTGCAGCGGAAAAATTGTAAACTTTAAATAGGCCTATATTTTTGTTAAAATTGTTTTGGTCAACAATGATGGAAATTAAATTACATTTGGTACAATATGCCTTGCTGTATACCACTTTGTGGAATAAATGGTGATATCATTCTCCTAATGTTTGCACAATCATAGTGTAGGTTTGGTCTTTTTTCTTTTGCAACTGGCAACAGGGACGGATACAGGATTTTGCTAAGGGAGGGGGGGGGGGCAATCGCAGATTACGGAAGGAGGCGGCCATTTTTTATGCCTATACTGTACGGGGGGGGCAATTGCCCCCATGGCCCCCCCCCCCCCCTGTATCCGCCCCTGACTGGCAATTGATAACCTGCTTGTGATTTTTAGTGGAAATCTACACCAACATTTGTGCAAATGTACTATTAACGTACACTGCAACAGTTGTTTGATACAACTTTAGAAACACCATTCACAAATACAGACGGTAAAAACTGTGACAAAATATTTTCCTGTATCGAAAATAAGCTACAAAACATTATAGCCTACTTTATAATATTTCTGGCAGTAATGTGTTATATTAGCTTCAAGGTTGCAATTAAAAAGGGAAAACACATTATTTTGGTCTCTGACAGCTATGTCATAAATAACACTGTGTCAGACTGTGAAAGAATTTTCCCACAGTTAGGTCATTTTAGCCCTTTGGTGAGCTGCTTTCAAAGGGAATTTGTTGTTTTTTGAAATTTCATTTCAATTGAAACCGCGCCACTTTCCAGCAAAATTTTAAACTGCTTTTGGGATTCTAACGGTTATGGTATTTCCCCAAGGCGATTTTAAGTTCTACACTTGCATTTTGCTTCAACGCATGAATTTGCATGAATTTACGGCTGTAATTTTGCCAAAAAATTCGTGCAAATATTTTTCAGTTCAACAATACCATATATTTTTTTTTTTTTTTTTGTTTGTAAAAAACCATTCCAAATATTCTTAATGTATAACCCAGCAATATTAACCTCCTATGAGGATGTTGGTTAACTATAACCACGTTTAATCATGCTACTATAGTAGAGATGGTGCACATTTATGATGGGAGATCATTTCTGAACAAATCAACAGGTAACACTTCCTGGCGTCATTCAATAATCAAGTACGAGTTCTAATCATCTTTTTTTAAACCTGGTTAATTAAATCACCTTCTATTTAGGCTGGCACTACATTTGGTTACACTGATTATATTTATGATCAACTTTCCTAGTGCATCTCATTTGTAAAACTTTGTAAAGACTTGTTTTCAGCTAATGCTGATGTTACCCTATAGGGGCCTATCCTACTCCCCCAATTCAGCATTATAGGCTTTGTTTACAGGATTTGCATGCGTTCAACAACATATGCATAACATAAATATTACACAACCGATGTTAAAATTACATCAAAAACTGAGAAAAATAAGTGTGGCAGAGTACTCACCCAGGTCAACAAAAAAAAGGTTTCAAACAGGTTCAAGCACTTCCACCTTCCTCATATTCATCCTTTTTTCTTCTTCAAATGCTTCATTTAATATGAATAATGGTTCCATTAACCAAGATTATGCAGGATGCGTTGCAGGGGTGAATGCGTAGTAAGCATGCGAGTAATGGCCGTTGGCTAAACAATTTGCAAAATTATGTCCAGTAAGTTTAGGACTTGGTCCAAGGTTTAGGAAAGCCCACATTTAGTAACTGTTTCAAGTAGCCTGCAGTTGAAAACTGCAGAAAAAAAAGCTACCGGTACTTCTTTAATCGCGATTTCCACGTTATGTTGCACTCACCAGAAACTCGATATGCAAATCAGGCTGGATCTTAAACAGTCAACTTTGTAAAAATCCCAAAAATTTGAGCAAGAATCCTACTTGTAGTCACGAAACACGGCCGGGTGTTTTGACGAAAAGCTGGCGTAGGTGGGCTTGATATTCGCCATTTTCCCTTCATGTCCAAATGTCGATTTGCACATGAGTCTAGTCACGCGATTTATTCCCCCGTGAAATCACTGTGACATTTAAAGAAAGTTTTAAAACTATTTTCAAAAACATGATTTTTCCAGTTAACTGCAAAAATTAACTGAACTCTTGGCAAATAAGGATCATGGTCAGCCCGTTTTCAAAGCTGACCGATGGCCGGCACACGTGTTCACATCTTGACCATATTGCATGCCCCATGTGAATGAACCAAGCCCTTTATATATAAACCTCACATATGCTATGACGTCGTTTCCCCAATGGAACTTTGAACTTTTAAGTTGGGTTAAATTTTTCTTCAAAAATAATTTAATTATTTGGGCACAGTTTAATCTGATTAGGAAAGGGGAGAGAGTTTGCTAGGTTATAGGGAGGAGGGAGTCAGGGATTGTCTCCATATATGACGTCACATAGGCGTAGCCAGGGGAATTCTTTTTTGGGGGGGGGGGGGGTGTTGACCCCCCCCCCCTTTGGATCCAAAATAACATAGGAATTTACCCCTGCAGGAGGTCTGACATCCATCTTTGGTATGACTATGACTGACTTCCCCCCCTTCCTTTAGGTAGGCCTATATCCTAGTTACGCCAGTGTGATATGTCATGCACACGCCAAGGATGGAAATTGGCGTAGGAAGATGTGACGTCATAAAATAACAGCAGAAATTAAGTTTGCCCTACCCCTGCTCCCTCCTCCCCTTTTGAATTAGCGTCACTCATTTTATTATCTAGAGCCCTATACACACAGAAATGAATATCATAATGGTTTTTTGCTGGAGAATTTACAAGAAAATTTTACATAAATTCAAGGAAGTCAGGGAAATTGGTTTTGATACGAGCATATATCCATATGAAATTAGTATCAAATAAAAAATTGACTGAGAGAAAGTTATAGTTATTTGATGTAATTTACTCATAAAATTGTGTATAAAATCAGCAATGTGAAATCAGGGTAATAAACTGACACACGTTAAAAAAAATTGCATCTAAAAGTTAAAAAGTATATTTACATGACAAAAATGCTACAAAACTCGGTGCACTACTAACCTTGAACTGAAAAATTCCACGTCAAAAAAAAAAGTACTCCTCTTCTTTTTGAAATTAAAATTTCAATTAGTCATACAGTGATTTCTTTTTGAGCCTCATTGGCTGGAATTAACATCCTCTCCAAGATGGCCAAATTGTTATTCTCATGGGAAGAAATTACAGACATTTTTTTCAGCCAACTAGACGAGCTTTTCTTTTTAGTTTCTTTATGCTAAAAATAATAATAAAATAATTCCATTGTTAGGAAATAAAATGCTTTAATAATTTATAATATTTTATCATAGCAACATAAAAAGAACCGTTTTAAGAAACAAGACTTACATTATCCTCTCAGGCGCCACATTTTAATTCCAACATTAATTAAATGGAAAGCACAAATAAATTTCAATTGTTCAAATGTAAATTGAAATTATTTTAATAAAAAAGAATTTTAATTAATTTGTACAAAACTTGCAAAAAAATATTTCAGATGTATGCAGGAATTTCTTAAAATTCCCAATGCAACCAAAACTTTGCACATATTGATTAATAACGTTTATGCAATGAATTAATAAAAAAATTACTGAAAACGTGTCTAATTTATACGATCTCGTAGAATATTTACAGTGGCAAAAATACATTTATGATAATCATTTATAAGATTGCGAGTTTACGGTTTCATAATTTACTTAAAATATTTGGAGATATTTTAAGAAATAATTATTTACAATACTTTCGGAAACAAAAACTTATTATTAAAGCTTAATTTTTCTGAGACAAAAAATGCTTAGATTTTGATTAAAAAAATATTAAATTGGTTACAAACATTTGATATGACATGAACTGCCCATATTTCACTAGTTGAAAGATTTGATCTGGATCTTTAATTTTTGTTAACTTGTCTAAAAACAAATTTGGCATTTGTAATCCGTAACGTTCGTATAATTTAATCAAAACTATTCATTTTTATTCAAATTACATCATACTGTTTCTACTGCTACATTCAAAGGTTTTAAAGCGTTACTGGGAATTGATTTAACATTAATTGATATTGAAATTTACTCAAGAACTGAGAATGATGAGTTTAGATAAGAAATTCTCAGAAGTCAACATTAATTTCACCATTTGAGGAGAAAAAAAATCAAACAATCATAAATGACGTCAATATTATTGCATTTCCAATGTATTTATCCTATTCTGAGTATATGTTGCTTTAACAAGCTGCTCACCTGTTGGTTTTGACTAGAGGATCCTAAAACTTCCTTCAATACAAGTTTCTTCAGCACTGCCATCTCTTGTCCAACCCTTGAATTCTCAGTCTCCAGATGATCCACGCGGGAATTTAAAGATTTCAATTGAATGGATTTCTCTTTCAGTTCTTCCTCAGTTACAAAAAACCTAAGTAACAAGAAAATAATGTTGATTCAGCAATTGTTTTACCTTAATTCGACCTGTTACCTGGCAACATGCAAAATGCTGCATTAATGCCATAATTAATGAGTTACACAGCAAGAAAAATCACAGTAAACTGCAGAATTTCAGGTTTATAATAGTTGTTACAGTGCAGTAAGTAATAACGAGTAAGTAAATCCATGTATAGTCTGTATGTATCATAAAGCAAAAACTGCTTTTATAGCTTTGTTTCACAATACAGCAGAATTATAGTAATTTTAAATGTTAGAGAAACTGCTTAAATTCTACATTTTATAGAGGAATGTTTGCTGCTGGGAAATTACTGAAATTATGACCATAAAGGACGTCCGAGCTTGGGAAGGGGGAGAAGGACATTGAAAAATTAGCCAGACATAGGGGATGGGAAATTTAATAATTTCCAAAAACTCGGGATGCACATTATAAACTCTCCCATAGCATAAACTCAGCATAAACATAGCATCAACTCTTACATAGCAATGAAGCGTTTCAGTACAAATTTCCCATCATTCAATACCTTTTCATGAGATCCTGTTTTTCATTCTGTAGACTAGCAAAATCTGTTTGAACTTTTTGGCGGCATTCCTTTTCCCAACCCAGCGACGTCCTCAAGACATTCAAGGAGCTTTCCAGTTCAGTTATTTGATCTTTTAGGTTAGTTTGCTTGACCTGAAATACGCCCCTGAAATTAGGAATAAAAAGATTAAAAAGAATAAAGTTTAAAACATAGTCAAATTCGTCACTCGGACTCTGCCCATGACGAAGAACAACCGACAGAATGTCAAAATTCACTAACAATCACCTTGTGAATATAATTTACTAAATTAATTTACCTTATTTTTTGCATTTTTGTCCTTCCATCTGCTTTTCTCTGTTGGTATCTTATGGCAAGGGCATCATGACGACCACCGACAGATAATAACTGTTCCTGCAGATTATCAACATCTTGTTGCAGCCTATTAATTTGCTGAGTCAAAGGCTGTTCCTTTAATTACATTACAGAAATCCAAGGTGAGAATTATACTGCTTGAAAAAAAATTGAAAGAAAAAGTATAGCATATAACGCCAAGAACATACTTGTTGAGAACTAATCTTATTATCAAGATTGTTTCGAAGACGTTTTGGCGAAACCGAAGTCGAACTCTCCCGAGAAAATGGTTCTAAAAAAAAAGGATTATCTTTCAGTTCCTCTCTAAAATAATTCAATTTCTTTTCAAAAATACTTCCATCAGTTTAAAACAAACTAAATGGGAAATTAATTCTCACCAAGAAACAAGTTATTTTAAAAAATATAGACAATTAAGACATTTTAAAATTAGATGGATGGCGCCATTTTACCAAACTATTAAAAAAATGACTGGCACCATCTACTGGTTATCTTCGTAAACTAAACCACTGTCCACTGACAGTATTCATTCACGGGTTCATTTTTCTATGTGGAATAGTTATGTTTGTTGAATCCCTAAGACAGAATCGAATAGTAGCATCGAAAAGATCAGGGAAGGGGAGATTTAGTTAGGGTTCAAACCCCTTAGGAACAAAATTTCGTCTATGATAGCCTCGTTTTTCAATTAAAATCGCTCAATCTGCTGAGGGCATTGTTCCCCCCAAACACTCCCATTTGGAAATAAATCCAAGCTGCACCCATGAATGGTATACTCAAATTAATCAGTAGACAGCGCCAATTATTTTTGTAAAAATACCCCAAAAAAACAAACAACGAAATTTCCTATAACAAGCATTTTCTGCTTTTTCAAAATATATATTTAATGAATGGTGAGTTCAATCAATAATTTCAATTTGTATCCCTTCTTTTAAAAACATAACTTGCTTTAAAGTGAGACTTTCCTTGAAAAATAAATTAGTTATTCTAAAAAATTAAAATGCTTTCTTTTAAAATATAATGTTATCATCAAAATATTTTTAAAACAAAATTTTGAATAAATTTGCTATTTCACAGGTATTCCCATTTAGGTCGGTTACAGTCCCTTGGTGATTTCCAGCATGCATTAAATTAACTCAATTTGATCTATAAAGACTTTGACCAAAATCAATATTTTAAATTAAAAATTGCATGAGAGTTAATTATAAAAACTCCCTTACTGGCACCAGCTTTTCTCATTCGTTCTCTACGAAGTTGAGCTTCTTTCTCCTCGCACTCTAATAACAATTCTGACACCTAAAATATGAGAAAAATGAAAAACCAGCATAAGCCAAAGCAATATTCCGCGTTGCAGCTGCACTTATAATGTCTAATAAGTAGTAAAACATGAAGATTATAATATTATACCTTGTACGATAATGACTCATTATCATTTTCAAGCTGGCGTTTTGTGTACTCCAATTTTTTTAATCTCTCCTCCATTGAGGTTAATTTCTCTCTTAATTTATTAATTTCAAATACTTCCTTTTCACCATTATTGGCATCTTCATCTTTGGCACTTGAGTAGGAATTATTTTGGGCATAAACGTGGTGGTTCTCCAGTTCATCGACCTAGAATTAAGATGAATTAATTAAGCCGTAAATAATTATGACACCGCATTTCATAACTCAAGATTAATTAATTTTTATGCAAGCCAACTATTAAGTTGGCTTAATTTAATTAATGAAAGACAATATACCCTTTTCTGAGCAGCCGTCAATTTTAGCTGTAGCTGGGCTATCTCAACGTCATGAGTCTTTCGTAGCTCTTCCTTGAGCTGTTTCGTAAGTTCTCTCTCGTGTCTTAATTCTTCTTCAAAATCAGCTCTATTGATTATTTGACAAAAGCAATCAACAATGACGACACCAACTAATAATTTTAATATTTAATATGTGCAGAGCAAGTTTAAGACTCACTTTTGCTCTTCCAGCATTTGTTGAAACTGAGCTGAAGTTAGTTTGAGATTGTCCGTAAGATTGGCCGAAGTGGCCATTTTGCCTCGTTCCGCTTCCAATTCTTCCATCAAACGTGCTCGCAAAACCAATAAATAAGCCACCTGCATGAAAAAAAAAATATGCAAACTTCAGACATGTAACACAAAGAATATTTATTTAAATTGCAAATTTTAGCATCTGCATATACATTTTATTACATATGCACTTCCTATAGACAGAATGATAAAATTTCAGCTGAAACGTCCTGTTTTTTTTTTTTTTGGGAGGATGCAAGACAAGTGGAATGTGACACCTACTTCATTGTATTTGTATTAGTTACACAAAAAAAAATAAATGCAATGAAAAATAAATTTGAGGAAATAGCACAGAGGATGAAAAATGTTATTGAACTTTGATTGCATTGTTTTATTTATTTATTTTGGGAAGTGACCAAAAAATAAAGTTAGCTCTAAAGTATAAAATTTATTCATTAACAATTTATACCTAATCTATTTCAACAATTCATAAACAAATTCAGAAGATATGTAATCTGACATCACTAATTTCATAGCTTTGCTTTAGTGCAATATTGTTGATCATGCGCATGTCAAATAACAATTCAGCCGGGGTCCAAAAATTATTGAATCAGACAATTTTGGGCAACAGATCTTATTTGACAGCACCATTCCTATAGCATTTCACAACAGAATTGATTTTGTCATAGTTACCTACAATTCCGCAGTTAAAATTCACAACGTAGAGAAACATTACTTTTTCCAATACAAAAATTTAAAAAAAAAAAACTTAATAAGAAAACAACCTATTTTTTTACTAACCTGCTCAGCTAAATTTGAATTGATAATCTCGTTTAATCCTTCTCTGGTCAGCATTTCTGAGACTTCCTGAGAGACTTTTTCTATCGATTTCGAGCTGAGTTCTTCTTGAGATTGCTTCAGGATTTTATTTTCATTTTCCAATTGATCAATAGCGGCACTGGATATATGTTTGATATGCTCCACAAACTTTTCTACTTCCTAAATACAATATTTATTATTTCAATCATTATTTTCTTATAATTATGGTGAAAGGGTAAACAGTTGGTATTTTTATAACTAACAATATATACCTTCAATTCCTCCGACTGCTGCAGCCTCAATTTATCCAACATTTTTCTGGACGTCCCTAGATTGCTTTCCGAGTCACCTAACCAACGCCATAGATATAATACTTTCTTTCTTGATGGGATATTGAAGCCGATTCCTTCAGTTTCAAACTTTTTCTGAATTTCTTGCCATTCCTCTGCATTCTGCAAAAAAAAAAAAAAAATGAAAAAAAATCACATTAATTTACAGCAATTTGGTGTTTATTAATACCAATTTTACTCCATTAAATATTTTAACTTAGTGTAAGATAACATTTTCACGTCTATCTACGACTAACTAAATTACGAAATGTAATACAAAATTACTACTTTACAGTAATTATTACTCCATTGTCGACATTCGTGTTAAAATTCAATTTCGCTTACAAAATACATTATGAAATTTGGGCTAACAACTTTTGCAAAACCAGCAAAGAAAGATATTAAAAGTTTAAGTGTGCCTCTTAATGATAATTGTCATTAAAATATATGTTGTAAAATATTAATTAAAAATAAGTCCTTCAATTAATTATATTAGCTGCTCGAACATTCAACATTAAAATTCTGTACACTTTGAGTATATAACTTCCACTAGTGATAACTTCCCATATAAATCTGCCTCATCTTAAAAAGCACAAGGAAAGCACATTAGAAGTGCTAAGATTTCAATGCAATTTGTTGAATCTTTTTTATACAAACTCAGAAAAATTTATAAAAAGACATTTTGTAGTATAGAGTGTCACCTAAGTCTTGAACCTTATCATCATCTTGGCCAACTAAATGCAACGGGCTCGACAATTTGCACAAGGTCTGTGGATAACACAAAATCTGTTCAAATTGTCTGCCGTTTCTCCAGGCTTAGGGGATATCCTGTATATTATTACAATCCATTTCATTAATATTTTTATCTAAAACAAGTTATCTGACAGTACCTACTTTACCCTAGCATTTACAGTAGAGCTAGTGCTGCCAGATTAGATGTTCGACGTCCACTAAATTATTAAAGCTCCACCAGAAAATTTTTTTGGTGACAAAATGTCTGACAATTTATAGAAAAATCGTAGGTTTTAAATAAATCTATACATGCCAAATAATATTTCTTCGAATATGTCATAAATAATTGAGCTTCCTGTAAAATCTAATTTCAAAAACTGACCATATGCAATTTCTTCGAAAGTAACCAATTAAAGCTTCAAGGTAAATTTGAGGGGAAAAAAACATAAAAAGGGTTTTCCATTTCATGTGAATAGCAATTGGTTTTCCCATATGAATAACAATGTTATAAGCGAAACTTTTTGCAAAATGTACGTGCATGACTTTCCCGGCCATGGCCAACAACAGTTCTTGCATTTAGCCCAATTTGGGACACTTTTTGTTACACTCCACTGAGCAGTGATAACTTATTTGTTATTTACAACTTTCAAGCAACAATATATTTTTTTGTAGAAAAATCAAGACCTATTTGACCCCACTAACAAGAAATCCTAGATTATGGGTTTTAGTCATCATTCAAGGCTGGTTGCAATTTCTTTTTTAGAAAAATGAAAATTAGTTGATACGCTTGGTGCACGTCTACTAGATACAGAAAATAATATCCTTAAGTAGGTTTGCCACAATAAAATAAAATGTATAAAATTTTTGCCAAGGTTATGCGCATCTGAGGATAAATTAGTGTTAAATTCGTTTAAAACAAAGGCCTTCAAGCACACTGGGGTCTAATTTTATATCTCAAAAATCTTCAAGTGAAACAACACATTGTATTTGTGCAAGGAATTATATGAGCATATACCTTTCATCAGGATGTAATTTCACAGTTGTATTATGAACACATTTCTACTATTACATTGAATAAGTTTCAAGAATTATTCAAAGCGAATTCAAGTATGAAATTTCAATGTGTCAGCATAGATAAGCAGGCAATGCATTCTGGGAAAGTGGGTTACAATAGGAAAACTGGGAAATATTAACTAAGAAAAATACCAAAAAATAAGGATAAGAAATCAGCCGGATATCAACAGACATTTTTGCTAAATATTCACTTTCTTAAGCTTTACCAATTTTAACAAATTTTTGCACATCGGGAATGTTATCAGACAAGTTGACAGCACTAACACAATACAATTACATTAGTATTTGTGCTGCCAGATAGTTGGCTTAAGTTTTGAAGCAGCCTCTGGATTATACGTGACCTAACAAGTCCGGAGAGCTCGAAAATGAGCCAAAGGGGCACAAGTCCTCCCAAATCTTTCTCTAAATCCATACACGAAAAATGTCAAAATAACCAAGAGTGGCGCTTTTAATTGCCAAGAAGAGAGTAGTAAATATTTTTTTGTGATATGATTCCACCGTGTGACTAAAACGTCCATTTTATATCGGAAGTTATGCTTGCATGAGTACTTTCACCAATGTCAGGCTATTTTTCCCATGAAAATTTCACAGAAACAACTTATATGGGCTTGTTAATTTTTTTTAGAAAAATAATGGCTGTTCATTAGGCCTAGACCTATATTGTTTAACACATAACATACTTCATACCAAGGTAGCCGCAAAAAAAATTTAAAATTTTCATTTATAGTTACTATTAAACAACAACACACATTACAAATATTTGCTCTTGATTTGCAAAATTAAGATCAAGACGTAAAATGTATTTCAGAAAATTTATAAAATTTTTGTTTGCACTAAACTTAGGCCTGAATCCAGCGCGACACCTGACTATGGCCCTAAATGGGATTAAATATTAACTATATTAGACAATACATTTAATCTACTTACCGAAACAGAAGTCATGGTAACATTTAATATTAACAACTAAAAATCATCAGGAGTAATCCATAACACAGCAAAAATAAAACCGATCCAAACCCATTCGATCCTGATGCCAACTCGCAATTTTGCGAAGCTAAGTAATAAAACTGCTCTGTATTGATAAATTGAGGAAGGGGAAATCCGCTGAATTTGATAACAAACAATAGACCAGTACATAGCTGACCAATTGCAGATCAAAATTCATTCTCGTTGTTTTAATGAACTGGCCATCAGTGCAGGCTATAGCACTGTGGGCTATAGGCCTTTATAAAATTGAAAATTAACGTGCAAAATAGTGACTCATGTTTATGGCCACCTGCTTCATAGATTCATTCATGAGTATATACTAATATATTTACTAAACAACTAGAAAACCCAATTGAAGTTTAAAAATAATAAAATATTCATACAAGTCCAATAGATAAAGTAACTCACAGAAGTATCCTCTTCGTTTTGCATTTTCTTCTCATTTTTCTGGCATAAAATTCGATGAAATATCCGCTTTGAAACGCTTTTGCCGGTTTTCCATTGAATCTATCTCTGCTCAGGTGGGTTGAAAATACACCGTAGATCCTTGCACACCAACTGAAAGATAATCATTCACAGCGTCATTGTAGCTTACTTGTTCTCTGATTGGTTTACGAAAATAGGTGCTCAGTATCCATGAAGAGCCAACGGGTCGATTAAATTGACGCAAGAAGTGCATCATTATTACTATTATTATTTGATGAAGTTGGTAATGGGCCAAAAATGCCAATGTAAACACGTGACCTTCTGTACTACCGGACAACGCCAAAATGATGTCCATCAATGATCATTCAGAAGGAATCCCTTCAATTAAAATGAAATCTAAAAGTAGATATCCTTGGCTTAAGATTGGGGTTAGAGATACAGGTATTCACTTTCTCTACATAAAATCTAAAAAGTTGTTTCGAGTCTAAAACAAATTATGCAGACTCAGCCAACCAATAGTTAAAAGTTCAGCAGTAATTTGCAGAATTTCTAGTGTTTTTAAAATGCAGATAATCAGGATTTTATTTCACAAAAAGTGAGGAGGATGAAGCGTTGAGGATTCTTGAGGAGTTTGTCAGATGAAAACTGGGCACCCTTAAAATTCCTTAAAACATTAGACAATATGTTAAAAATATGTCTCCTGACAACCAATATTTTTATAACAGTCCGCCACTGGAAGGAGGCATCTTCCAATTTTTTGATACCTGGATCCAAGCTAATTATTTTCATCTAGAGATTCTGGTCCCCTACAGACCTTCAAAGCAATGTCGAGTCAGTTGATATTATAGAAGTTAATCCATGAACCAGAATTTAATTTTATACGTGGCCCGTCCAATTTAAAAATTATGTTAATTTCGAAGTTGATACCTTTACTATAAGCAAACACTGAAATAAAATATTTTAACATCTTCCAATAAAATTCATTTTGATAAGTACTAGAATGCGCAAATGTGCACTAAATTTTGATGGAATTATCTTCCTAAAAATAGTTCAAAGTTGTTCAATTTAACCATGATGTTTAAAACACAACTGTATGACGTGGGAGTATCGATCCTCTTGATTGTGGGATAATAACCCCCCCCCCTTTCCACCAAATGGCATCATGATAATTATGCTGATCGTAGGTACTGACTTGTGAGTGAAATTGAAAATTGACTTGAATGATGAGATCATGAGAATTGCATTCTATAATACACGTAAATGATGGGAGCAAACAGGCATGACCCTTCAAGTAATCGGAGTGACGTGCGCACCTGAATTTTGAAAACTCCCGGATTTCCCCGCTTAAAAATGTGACAAAATGATAAATAGATGGCGCAGTACGTCTACATTTGTTGGAAGGGTGCAATTCAGGATAACATTTCGTTACAAAACTGAGAAAAAAATAAGAGCTCGGAAAATAACAGCGCTTGCACGTAACGCCATAAGTGCGCAAAGCATTAAATTCTGAAACCAATACGAGTCTAAGTTATCTCCTTCCAAGGGCGGATACAGGGGGTAAAGGGGGCAATCCCCCCTCCCCCCCCCTTAGCCAATAAAAATGGCCACCCAGTATCCAGAGAAAATTGCCCTCCCCAAAGCTGTAACATGTGATTGCCCCCCATTCCCTTAGCAAAATCCTGTATCCGCCCCTGTCCCGGCCCTTCTACACCTTCTTAGAATTAAGTAACAGAACTATTCACTATATACCTGAATCAATTTTAAACTCAAATATTCTGTTGAAAATACATAATCCAACATCGATATTAAAGTTTACTTATATATACTGATGTTTAAATGTTAGTGGGCTGCTATAATGCTGCTGTAGAAAAACAATGAATTCAAGTAATTTTGTATAACTAAAATAGAACATCCATTTGATCAAATTATAATTAGGTGCACTTCAGGTCCATGTTTATTACATGGTTTAACTGGTTTAAGTTAATGAAAAAAAGGGATCTCAAGAATTTTGCAAGCAAGCTGGAATTGTAAGAATTTGTGTGATTTAAGTCTAATAAGCTGATTTGGTTAATACCATTATATCAATGCATTTTTATCTCTGTTTTTGCCAATAAAATTAATCATAAGAGTTTAATGAAACTATAGCATTGAATCTTAGTGCAAAGATTTTCTCTCAAGTTTTTCATTAAAAAAGGTGTAATTCTTAAATTAAAAAAATGCTCATAAAAATTATAAATTACATTTTTAGCATTTTTACTCATATTATTATTCAGTCATCTTGGCCATTAGACCATTAGCACTATAATTACAATTACAATTAAATAATAATTTAATTAAACCAAGCAACCAAGAAAATAGTTAAAGCAAAATAAAATGTGTTGTAAATGGGAATACGGAATCGTTAAAAATCTATTTGATAAGTGTGAAATGAGGGAAGTTTTAAAAAAAGAAAGTTCCCACAATGTATCCATGGCTAACAAAAATGATAAAAAAAAATAAAAAAAAAAGAAACTAAGTGCAATTTCCTTTTTTTTCCCAGTTGACAATTTGTCACTGTTGAGAATCGATTTGTTGATTCAATCGATATATTTTAGCTATATTTTTTCCTCACACATATATATTCTGGAGGAAGTGTCTTAATATAATAATATTCCAAGCATGATGCATCCTTGATCTTTTGTCATGTTTTCCGTACAAAAAAAGACTTACTTAACTAAGTAAATCATCTCAATATTCATCAAAACTTGAAGGGTAGAATATAATAAATGCATAAATGTCTCAATAAAACAGGAAAAAATGCAGCAACACCCACTTTGCAAACTATCCAATTGCTAAATAAAGGTTCCATCATATCCTATATTTACCGAAAAACAGTGAGTTTGTGTGTACAATATAACAAATTGCTAAGGCATGCACGCTCACAATTATTTTTTTTGAAAAAGTGAAATTGAAAGAAATGCACTTTACTACATCTCCCTCTCAAAAAAAAATTGATTTTTGGATTCATATAATTTTTAATAGTAATTGCTTTCATTCAAACGCCGTTTTCCCTGACATTTCCTGTTCTCTTAACAATTTCCTTCTCATTCTTTGCATTATTTTAAGCAGTATTTGCATTATAGAAATACAACTTGTACTTTATACAGTTACTATATAGGGCATGTATCTTTTTCAAAGGTTTTTAAAGGTTTTCTAAGGGTGACATGACATTTAGCAAGCAAGACAATTCATATTCATCCTCCAAATGAAAAACCCAAATGACGTCACATTTGCAGCAAAACTATAGCAATGCAGTGTATATCATAGTATGGTTTTTTATTAGCAAGTGCCTCATAAATTGGTGAACTAACAGTACTGGTATTTTTCCCTGACATCCCCTGATCTTACAACAATTTTCTGACATTCACAAATTTAGTATATATAAAGTAAGTGTGTTGAAACAAAGCCATGCTACATTTTTAATGTATCTACTTTAAAAAAAAGACAATTTTTCCAGTCTTTATAATTACCATGGCATTCCTTGATTTTAAACAGCACCTGCTCTCAAAGAAGGCCAATTTCCATGACATTATTCAACCTTACTACTATTTTCTCAACATTTTTTTCCAACTAAACATGTCTGAAAAGAAATCAGTTATTTTAATTGGATTTTTAAAAGACTATAGTTTGCATTTCCTTATATAATAATTTCCTTGTAATTTTCTATTATTTAACTTTTTTCAATGTGGATCATTTTCCCAGACAATCCCTGATCCTACAATAATACCCATACATAACATTATCTATTTTCTAACAGTGGAGAGATCCATTCGGGGTTAAAATTTAAACCCTATAGGTTAAAGTGCTAAACCTTAACTCAATCCATAGGTTTTTTACTAACCCTCAACTTAACCCAAGGGTTTAACTTAAACCCCGAGTGGATCTCTCCACTGTAACAGTAACTGTTTTTAAGGAAAGCTACTTTTTAAAAGCATTTTCAATGACTATTTCCTTAAATCCAACTGGCCTTATCAATATTTCCCTGAGATTTTACAACATAATAATTGTTGTATTAGTTTTTCTTCTTTACTGATAAAATGTTTACAATAATTTAAGAGTTTATAGTTAGTAGTAAACAATTCATTGAAAACATCATTGATTTATGAGGATGGAGATGGTAGCAGTAGGAGGGTAGGTATAGGCCAAGCATACGATCGATCGTACAGATATTTAGTCGGCCAAAGTGGAAGCCCACATTACTGAGACTGAGCTAAGAATAACTTTTCCTATACTTTTGTTACCTATATATAAGATCTAGGATATCTTATATTTAATTGTACTCTCGTATAACCATCCTAAAGTAATACTATAATTTATCATCACATATGCATGTATACGAGGGGAAACAACAGATCCAATTTGAATATCAATATCATCGATATAATAAAGTGCATAAACCACGTGATATCCGTACAGAGCCCAGGATGAAATTTGGAGGGACTTTGGTGTATAAATGGAGGAAAAGTGACAGCAAATGGGTGAATGCTTTAGAAATCGGAAATAAAAAAAGTGATGGAAAGCAGAATTGAACTTCAATGAATAACACAGGAAAATATATGGGATGTAATGCGAAACTTTGACAGAAATAAAAGGAGAGAATTTAAAAAAAAAAGCCTGCCAAATGCATTTCTAAGCCTCACAGTTGTATGTCCGAAATGCTTTTTTTTACCAATTCGTGTCCATTATACGTTTTAGCTCCAATAAAGGTCCGTGAGTCTGAATAATTGTTAATCAATTGAACTATGCATTAACCTTTTGGTGCAAAGTGTTGTGAACATTTTCGCAACCTAGTCTTATCACTTAATCAATTAAAATCACTGCTTTTGTTAGCCACATTCCCACTCAGTGTGACTCCCTTTGAGGATGCCTATTTCACAGCCATAATGTACCATTTGCAATGATCGATTCTCTTATATCACTGCTTCCTGTATTGAAAAATTGTCCAATATGTTCCATTTGCTTTTAAAATAAAATTTCCATTTACATTATATAATTCTTTCCCCATTGTGGCTTCTCCCCCCCCCATCCTCCATCCACACACACGCGAATTAATTACTCGAGTTGTACATTTAAGAAGGTTGGACCTGCCCATGTTATTTGAAAAAGGAAAGCAGAAATTGCATTGTGTTATTACCAACTCATATGTGATATTTTTTTTACATCAATACAAGAATAGCATTGATTGGTTACTTTTAATGGCTCATGCACTTTTTTGTTGAACAGGAAATATTTCATTAATAATTTTATGAGAGGCCCTTTTAATATTAGATCTTTATTAATTCCATTGTAAACTTCTGTTGAGTAGGCCTACAGGTGCATCATCTTTTAGCAACATTTGAAAATAGCAATATAAAGGGAGAAAGCTAGTGCTGATGACATCATCAATGACGTCAAAGCAGGGAGACTATTGGTTACATGGAGGCCTGCAGAAAATTCAGTTGAACAGAAAAGTAAATTTTTTTTTCAACTATCAATTCTGCATCTTTCTACTATGTATGCAAAACCCACCATTTTAAGCTCTGGTTGCTTTTCTGCAACATGACCTCAGTGGATTCGGCATAAATCAATTAGTTAATAAAACTTTCTGATATTCGAAATTAATGTAGCACACAATCATTTCAACTTTATAATGCTAGGGGGTACAGACCCAAAAAAACGTTCAAAATTTTTAGCCGCATGCCAAAATTTGAAAGTTTTTGTTCTTAATAGCTGTAAAATTGACATAAAATGCGCCGCATGCAACTTTTTTTGCTCAAAAACACTCAAAAATGGGCTAAAATTAACCAAAAGTGCCTAATTTGCCAGTTTATTTAGTATATGTCAGAAAGTTAGGCCCCCCTGCCCCCACCCCAAATGACGTCCCTGACTGCCATTATACGGATTAAATAATGGCATACCATAAATACTTAAATTAGAATATGTTCAGTGTATGTGTGGCAAAGAATCATATCGATGGCTTAATTCAGAAGTAAGAAATTTGTCATGTTATCAAATACGATATTATACTGGAATAGGTTTTTAGCATGCCCTCAAAGTTCCCCAACAATGACAGAAATCTGAATTTTAGAAATCGTGCAGTCCAAGATAAATTTTAGACCAAGTCCTTTCAAAGTAAAGCAAACTAGCCCTATACTACTACTATTTGTTAATAATACAAAATGCTCACAACTGCACTTTTTGTTGACTAATGCTTGGGTGCCACTTCATGGCATGCACAATTCTCTTTGAAAATATCTTTAGAAAATGGAGGCGGATCTTGGCTCCAATTTTCACTCCATGCAACCTGCACACAGACAACGTATAGAGTACATGATTTTCAATGCTTCCGGCAAACATGTATATTACTACGATTTTTAAGGCTGCACTTATAGTTGTTTGGCAGTCGATCACACATGTGACCACTAATGGATAGATAGATGGACTTTTGAGATCCTCCTTTTTCCTCAATTGCATACACGCACATGAATGGATCATTGCTAACTCCGCCATTATTTTCTTTTCGATTTTAGTTCTGCCCAATGTAATTTCCAGTTGGAATACACTCGAGGTTTGCATGCAACATCTGAACTTTTTATCTTTTTTTATTGAATTTGTTCAATTCACATGCAGAACCTCACGCAAACTGCTTTTAAATTGCAAAAGTTGAACTTCTTGCAAAAATGCAGAAGAACAAAGAGGAGAACTTTCAAATAGGGCCTTATGCAAAGTAGTTGGCAGCCTGCTATCATAGGCAGCTATTAGTTTAACATTTCAAACTTTACTTTTCTTACCAAAAGAGGGCGCTATGTTAAAAAAAAATGTAAAGTCTGCAATTTCTTTAAAAATCTTTAATAATGTTTCTGAGAAAGTTATTTTTTTCTCTTTATGGACATCATCGCAGGACATCTGATGCAGGTGTCTGGTTGGAGGAAGGAGGGGGGGGGGATTTAGTCCCTTAATTCCCCCATAATAAAGGTAAAACAGATGGTTTTCTTAGCAGTTAATTCACAAAAAAGCTTGAGTGAGTGGCATAAAATATTATTTAAGAAAATAATAAAATAAATCCTCACTTGAATGTATGAGAAAGTACGAGTTAATTTTTTTTATGAAAGCTAATTTAATTTTGTAGCCGGGTGTGAGGTATGTACAAAGGACCATGGTCCTTCTAATTTTAGCAGTTACGGTTCCTTATAACAACACTAAGATTCTTTAGTGCTTATTTACACGGTTGCAATATGGATACCTTCTTTTTAATTATTATTTTTGAGGCACATAGTTTCTCCAGCAAATATCCCCTAAAATTTTTCCCATTATAGACAATAGCTATAGCCTGTTGGAAAGCATAATAAAACCCTCTTTTGTGCATGGAGTGGTCATGACCATGGCAAATTTAGTGATGAAATTTGCGGAACGAAATAAATGAAAAGGAGATAAAAGAGTTGGATTTTGTGGAGAACATCACGTTGCACATTAGAACTTCTTGAAATTTTAGCAAAATGAAGAAAGAAAAAAAAACAGGGACCCCCTGAGTGACTGAATCTCCGTGAATTATAGACTTGCAAACCATTTTAGGAATGGTGGTTATTTATTTTCAGTGATTTTCTGAGCGGTTGTTTTAGCCTTAGATGGTCAAACCAGCACCCACCTGTTCATAAACCATGACTAAAATTAAGATACTGGCCATTAAGCACGTTCTCCATGCAATTCTGAGAGAAGATGGCATTAACCCTAATTCATAATCAAAAGAAAATTATGGGATGTGAAGATTCTTCAAGATATTGTAAAAAGTGTTCTTTCAATAATAATAACTGGAAATTTTTGAGAAGAATTTGTTCCCTTTTTATGTTTAGCTTAAAGGGAAAGTCATATACTTTGAAAAAAGTGATTTGTAGGAAGAAGAGGATAATAAATTAAAAAATGCATGGAAATTCCAATTTGATTTGAGCCTACCAATCATTAAATACAATGTCCTGAATACATGGATTTGGATGAAAATATGATGCCCCTGCAAATAGGCACGATTTTACTAACAGTGTGTAGCGCCCTCTACTGGAAAAAAGCATCAGCTCTCATGAAACACGTAGCCACGCATGTCTTAGAGGGCGCCACCATACTACCCGTGTCTGCTGAAATTTATGAAAAAATGGCGCATTACAGGTATTTGGCAATTATTATTGTCATAGTCATTTATGTCTAGTAAGAGTGAACAACTTAAATATACCTTATTACAAAGTGGGACTTTCCCTTTAAAAACCCAACAGGATACAGCTTAGAATGCATACAGTGTAGGCCTATTCAATCTATAAACGCCATAAATTGTGACGTAAACCACGAAATTTTTTAAAAATGTGGACAGGTCCATATTGCCATCTAGTTTGAATTTGGACTGGAGCACCATATATTTGGGACTATGGTGAAGGCATGGTAAAGTTACCCATATCAACTAACAGATGGCACTGTGGCCCAAATTAAAAAATGGGTACTTAGCACTAAAGGCTTCGTTGAACCTTATTTTTTTTACAATTTAAATTCAGTTATCATAGCCCTTTTCTAGCCCTTTTTTTAAATTACTTGTCGCAAAATGACTTTCACATAAAATTTTGAAATAAATGCTATTCTCCGAATTACAATTTTGAAATTTATAACCCCTTTGATTGCTCCGATCGAGGGGGGGGGGAGGGTTCTTCCCTCCCTCTTCAAATTATTTTTTTTTTAAATTTAAATACGCCACTGCACACCCCAAGTAAATATTTTTATAACTTAGCAGGTAAAAAATAGCAGGTGAAAAGTCAGCCATTGGGGGATGCAAGCATTTCATAAGTAGTTAACATATGGCATTTGCAAATGTCATAAATGAAAAATAATGATTAGGCTTAATAACATTGGTCTATATATGTTTAAACCCTATAACTGTGTAGGCCTATACGAGCGTATATACATAGTCAGATAAAAGCTGGACTGGATGATGACACGAATGGCACATAATTCAGATTGCATCTGTTTGAACTTTGATATTCGGGAAATCTGTGGAGGAAGGCAACACGAAAATGTGTCATTTAAATTGTCCTCCATATGTTACCATTTAGATAACAAACCCAGTGATAACAAAACCACATCCCGTGGCGGCCATATTGAAATTCCGTACATCATGGCGTGACAGATTCGGGCTTTTCCCCCCATTGATACTACAGATAAAAATAATGCAAAAAAACAATTGCTGATACCCTAATTCCGCTTCACGTTTGTCAAAATCAAAAGTTGGAATTAAAAAACAAACCTCTCACAATATATTTAATTATATTTGCTGAACATTGCATGTCACTCGATATTGCTACTTACAAAACGTATAGCAAATTTAAACCCATGTATCACTAACTTGTAATAATGCCAAAAAAAATTCAAATTTACTCCCGGGATTAATTCATGGACACGAAGTGTGAAAAGTCCCATGTATTCGTCTACCTGTCACTGAATGACAATTTCATTTTTTTAAATTTTTTTTTCGTGTGCCCAATTATCTCTCCCTATTTTTAAGAGTTTAAAGTGTACGTCAAACACTTGACACATTGCGTGAGATGGAATGAATTGGGATTAAAAGATAATTTCCATTTTTCATTCGTTTTCATGATGACAACAAAAACCAATGATTATCAGTTTTACACTCGGTAATAAGAAAACCTCTGCATCAGCATGGCTAGAATTAAGTAAGTTTTCTGCATTATTTTTAGGAAAGCTTATCGTTTTGTCACCTAATTTACTTCTAAACCTAATGTCCATTGCAGTTAATACTAGAACAGTATTAAGGGGGCTGTCCATACTTTTAACAGCGTGGGCCTATGGGGATTTTAATTTTTTTTAAAAGATTATTAAATTTACTTAAAACTGATGCATGATTATGACGTCACATGCATTCTGGAAGTAGTTATCGATTTTCAAAGTTGACCGTCCCGTTTTCCCATGCTATTTTACGTAGACGCGAAATTTTTCCCAAAATTTAACGGATCTCGATATTGGCCGAGCGGAT
>JAQIXP010000695.1:0-23263 GCA_034700285.1 Proteroiulus fuscus
CGTAAATTTCTTTTAAATTTGGTTACATTGAAAATAGAAATATATTTTAGTATAGCCTATATTTTGAAATATATATATATATATATAATTTGAAGGATGGTTTGTCACCTTACTTTTAGATTTTGCCATATTGAAATTAGAAATGTATTTTTTTGTATATTTTGAAATGCGTTAAAATATATTTTTAAACTATATTGTATATTGCATGAGATATATATTTTTAGAAAAGTATAAAATTTGGAAAGGGAAATGTATTTTACTAAATATTTTGAAATAAATTTTAGTTTTAAAGAATATATTAATCATTTTTGTAACCATAAATTTCATTTAGATTTTTACATATTAAAATAGAAATATATTTATTATATTCAGGAATAGATTAGAATTTTTTTTTTGCATGAAATTGATTTACAAATTTAGAAATATATTTGGGAAATGTCAAGAAAATTTTTTAATTTGGTTAGAAAAAGTCAGGAAAAATTCCAAAATAGCTAAAGAAAGTCAGTGAAATTTATAAAAATTATAATTTTAAATGTAATGCAGTATTATAAAAACCCAATTTTCGGCATAATTTTCCCTAGTTTAAAAATTGCTAGTGGTTTTGTAAAATGGGGTAAAAAATGTCAGGGAAAATTTCTAATTTGGCTTGGAAAAGTCAGGGAAAATTCCAAAATAGTCAAGAAAGTTATTAAAATAAATTTAATGTAGTATAATAAACATAAAAATTTTGGCATAATTTTCCGTATTTAAAAAGAATACTAGTGGTTATGTAAAATGTAATAAAAATATCAGGGAAATTTTTTAATTTGGTTATGAAAAGTCATGGAAAATCCCAAAAGTCAAAAAAGTCATTAAGTTAAATTTTATGCAGTATAAAACCAGCATATTTTACCATAATTTTGCAGAAAATAAAATGCTAGTGGTAATGCAAAATGTATTAAAAAAATATCGGGGAAAATTTTAATTTGGTTTGGAAAAGTCATGGAAAATTCCAAAATAGTCAAGGAAGTCATTAAGATAAATTTAATGCAGTATAATTATTACAATATCCAAATTGTCACATAATTTTGTAAAAATATTTTAATGAAATGCTGGCTCTTGTGTATAATTACTTAAAAATGTCAGGGAACATTATTTTGCATGGTCAGTGAAAGTCAGGGAAAATCTAAAGGTAAAGGACGTTTTGTAATTTAGTTGCAAATGAACTATTTTTGCAAATTCTTCAGAGCTTTGTGATAAAATGCAATTAAGAGCTGGAAAGAAATGCTACTTTTTTGCAGAAAAAGTATTTGACCATGTCCGAACAATGTATAGGTAAAATTAGATTGTTTTACTCAATTAAGAGCAGGGCTTAATTGCCAATTACTGGTATGCTGTAGTTTAGGGAGGTTTGATTGCGTAGTAAATACTGCAAAAAAGCCTGACTTTAACAGACTGACTTGGGAGTCATTTTGACTCGTGTTCAAACTCCTACAAAAAAAAAAAAGACTCAAGTACTGCTTTTAATGGCACTTGAAGCGCTAATTAGACCAAGATGTTATTATTACAGGTAGTTTGGTGTTGTTATAGGATTTATTCGCCAAAATGTTTAAACATATATAACTTTAAAGGGGAAGTCCCATTTTAGGTAAAAGTACTTTTAAATGAAAGGGAATAACATGCTGCTTCAAGTTAAGTTGAGAAAATTTCAATTCAACTTACCGGGAATGAGAAATCAGTGATTTTTATGGAAAATATGGTCATGGGCCGCCATTTTTTATTTTTACAATTAACGCCATCCGTTAGAACAATTAGTTACTATGTGAAGCTCATTCAATGATGATATAAACCTAGTAACTAACAGTGGCGCTGCATTTGCTTGCCAGGGGCCGCCATTTTTTATTTTTACTACTAACGCCGACTGTTAGTTACAATGTGAAGTAATGACTTAATAATAAGTCTTTCAAATTTTTAATTTTAATTCCCATATTCACTTTCATTTACCTTGATTTTGAGACTAAATCCTACCGTAAAGATACTTTCTCCCATAATGACTTAATGGTAAGCCCGATTAAAATTTTAATTGTATTTCCGTTTAATGACTTAATGGTAAGTCTGATTACAATTTCAATTTCTTTTCCCATATTCACTATCATTTACCTTGATTTTAAAAGTTACTTCCTAATGAAGTAAAACTTTTTACCTTTCCCTATAATGAATTAATGGTAAGTCTTAATTAAAATTTTAATTTCTTTTACCTTCAATTCAAAAGTTACTTGCAATGAAGTAAGACTTTTTTCTTTCCCTTTAATGACTTAATGGTAAGTCTGATTAAAATTTAAATGTACTTTCCCTATAATGACTTAATGGTAAGTCTGATTCAAACGTTAACTTCAATATTAATTTTCACTTTCATTTCCCTTTAATGACTTAATGGTAAGTCTGATTAAAATTTCAATTTTATTTCTCTTTAATGACTTAATGGTAAGTCTGATTAAAATTTTAATTTTATTTCCCATATTCACATTCATTTACCTTTATTTTAAAAGTTAATCCTAACGAAATTAGGATCTTCCCTTCTTTCCCTTTTAATGACTTAACGGTAAGTCTGATTTAAATTTTCTTTTCATTTCCCATATTCACTATCATTTACCTTTATTTTAAGACTAAATTGCAATGAAATGAGACTTTTCCCCTTTACTATTTCTGACTTTTCTGGTCCTTCCACTTTATTTTTCGCATAAAAATCATGCGATTTTTGACTGGCAATAAACAGCAAAGACCAGCAGCATCCCTTTGGCTTTCTGGCATTAAACCTTGTGTAATTCGTGCCTGAAAAGCAAAGCTAACAACACGTTGTAAGGCCCTTTTATGTACTGTTGTTCACTCTTACATTGGATGGCAAACAGTGTAAAATCAATGAGATTTTCGCATTTGTCAAGCCTCTCTTTTGGTTGGAATTTCACTTAATGGAGTAGGAATATGTCCTCACTTTTCTACTTGCACAAAATTTCATTACGGGTCATTGCAACTTGGTGCTTATAGACTCGAAAAAACAGCTTTTTTTTAAAAAACATTTTAGCATTGTTTCGAGGAAACTCTTATATGCTAACTCTTTTGATGGAAAAGATCTTCCAATTATTTTTATTTACCAGTTTTTGAGGGAAAAAACAATGCGAAATTTCAGTTGTGGATTGCACCCTTGCTAGACTTTTGGCTCTTTTCAGTCGAAATTGGGTTTTGACATTTGCTGTGTTGAAGGGAAATGTTTGAAATTGGATTTTGGCCTCGAATTAACTTTTGTGTGCCTTTAGTTGATTTGGACGTTTTTTTTTGTGGAAATTTTGCAAAAAAAATAAACAAAAATAAGATTGGGGGAAAAAATTGGATTTTGCATTTGCTCTGTTTCTGGGTTTTAGAGAAATCTTAGAAATTAGGATTTGGTCTGGAGTTAGATTCAAAGCATATAGTTGATTTGGACTTTTTTTTTGGAAATTTTGCAAAAAAAATAAATAAAAATAAAATTGGGGAAAAAATTGGATTTTGCATTTGCTTGGTTTTGGGGTTTTAGAGAAATCTTAGAAATTAGGAATTGGTCTGGAGTTAGATTTAAGGCATATAGTTGAGTTGGATATTTTTTTTTGAAAATTTTTAAAAAAACTACAAAAACTTGGGGGGGGGGGAATTCGTATTTGATATTTGCTCTGTTTGTGCTTTTAGAGAAAATTTAAAAATTAGAGTTAGGTCTGGAATTAGATTTGGATTTTTTTTATGGAAATTTGGAAAAAAAACTACAAAAAACTTTCGGGGAGGGAAGAGGGGGGAATGTATTTGACATTTGTTTTGTTTGTGCTTTTTTAGAGATAATTTAGAAATTAGGGTTGGGTCTGGAGTTTAGATTTGGATTTTGTTTCTGGAAATTTTTCAAAAGTAAATTAACAAAAAATATTAGGGGGAAAAAATTGGTATTTTGCATTTGTTCTGTTTGGGTTTTGTAGAGAAAATTTAGAAATTAGGATTGGAGCTGGAGTTAGATTCTGTACTCTTAGTTGATTTGGATTTATTTTGGAAATTTTGCAAAAAAAACTAAACAAAAAAATGTGAGGGGGGGGGGGAATTGAATTTGGATTTTGCATTTGCTCTGTTTGGGATTTTTAAAGAAATCTTAGAAATTATAGGATTGGTCTGGGGTTAGATTATGTGCCCTTAGTTAATTTGGATTGTTTTTAGAAAATTTTTGGAAACAAAAAATTGGGAAAAAAATGAAAAATTGCATTTTTATTTTGTTTGTGGTTATAGATAAAATTTAGAAATTATGATTTGGTAAAAGAAGTTATTTGCAAATTGATTTCCCATTTTTAAAAATTTTATAAACTGTTATTGATAATTTTATTAAATTTGAAAATCTAAAAGCTTTCAAGTTTTAGTAGATTTGAAAAATAATTCTCAGTTATGCTAAGAATGTCGTTACATTTTAAGGCAGGGATTGGCGTTTTTCCAAATTTAGATATTTAGTAGTGCATTTCTGGATAATTTTAGCAAATTTTGAAAAAAAGGCATCTAAGTGCTCAAATATTAGAAAGTTGAAAATGAAATAGTATGCAATTAAATTTTAAACTAGACTTAACCATAGCTGTAGATATTTTAATTATGCTCATCTAAGGTATTTTATTAAATATTTTAATGAAAATTTTGAGGTATTTTATTAAATATTTTAATGAAAATTTTAGCAGTTTTATGAAACATGTTAATGAAAATTTTAGCATTTTATCAAATATGTTAATTGAAAAATTGAGGTGTTTTATTAAATAAGTTAATACAAATTTTAGCTATTTCATTAAGTATTTTAAAATGGAAATTTTAGAGTTTATTTATTAAGAATTTTAATGAAACGTTTAGGTATTTTTTAATATTTTAATGAAAATTTTAGGTATTTTATCAAAAATTTTTAATAAAAATGTGAAGTATTTTATTAAATATGCTGATGAAAATTTTATGTTATTTATTAAATACTTTAATTAAAAATTGTAGTTATTTTATTAATTATTTAATGAATTTTAGGTTTTTCAATAAATATTTAATGAAACATTTTGTTTAGTTTATTAAATATGTTAATGAAAAGTTTAGGTATTTTATTAAATACTTTCATGAAAATTTTAGACCTAATAATATTAAATATTTTAACAAAAGTTTTTTTCAGAAAATTTCCAAAATCAAATTGAAGAAATTCCAACACTTTCTACAGAAAAATATTTTCAGAAGCACGTAAAAACAATTTCCTTTGAATAAATAATAACAATTTTTAATCCAAATTTACCTGAAATTTGGGTAATTCATGGTAATTAGTTGTTAAATTTGTAATCAAAATAACTTTTTCTTAAATTAGACTTTCCCTTAAATTATGCTATATCTAAATTGGCAAATTAAGTTGATAGAAACAGCTTTATTTCTGAGTCTTTTTACTTTTCATTAGCATAATTTAATCACTACTATTTTCCAAAAATAAATGACAAATTTTGAAAAAATACATTATACTCATTATTTGTCCACGAAGCAATTATCTCTTAAAAAACTTTCTACTATTGACATTTTAGTGCAACAATTTGCATCACTTAACAATTTCTATTTCTAGCTTTTCCAGCATTTCTTTGATTGCTTTTTTTCTTCTCTCTTCTCTTGCTTTTCTGGCTTTTTTTGAGAAAAGTGTTTGTTCTATTTTCTGCTCAAATTCATTGACTTAGGCTTATGATGAAGCAAAATAAAGAATTAAATGAAACAGAAATTCTTTGCAAGAAAACTTCCCATCTTCATCACTTCCTCAATTGACTAAAAATCTATTTTCTTGTTTCTGGACTGAATTCCGGATCATTTTGCAAAAATGGGAGAAAACTCTTAAATTTTGTGATTCTTTTAAATCATTTATTGGTCTCCTTGCACATTTGGAGAAAAAAAATACTAAAGGAAAGAATCCATGCGGAAGTTAGATCATTTCGATGGCTTAATTCACAAGTGGCGAATAAGCCAAAAGTTGCTTTTTAGATACTAGAGTTTTTATGGAAAAATGGTATAATTTGGAAATAAAGGCTGAAATTTGGTTAAAAAATAAAACAATATGTATACATTTTATAGGAAATTTGCTTTTTTTGACAAATAATGAAATTAGTAAATTAATTAAGTCATTTGAGAAATAAAAATGCTTAAAAATGCACATTCGCTATTTTGACTTTGATTAAGTTTGCAGGAAAGCCAAATAAATTTAATGTGAGAAGTAGCGCATGTGCACATTCATTAGTTTGCCTTTTAAATAAAAAAAATGCAAAAAAAAAAATGAGCGAAAATTGTCAATTCGCTACTTGTATTGTTATAAAAATCCATGTTACTAGCACTTTTTAAAAGCTAAACTAACGAATGGTACCATTCACTGCTTGTAGCTTTTATGAATACTTTGTTAGATACTTGTTACTCTTCACTTCTGTAACTTTAACAATTATTGGTTAAAATAATTTCTGTAATTTTAGGTTCATTATGGACACTTCCAGGATCACAATGTTAAAATTTTTGACAAATTGGTTTATTCGCTACTTCTGAATTAAGCCATCGATATATATTTTACATAAAATGTGCAAATTTCTGTTAGCAATTTGAGAATTAGAATGCTTAAAAATGCACATTAATTAGTTTGACTTTGATTAAGTTTGCAGGAAAGAGAAATAAATAAAGTGTAAAGTAGCAAATGTGCATGCAAAAAAAAAGAAGTACCGAATGTTGTCACATTCGCTACTAATTTGTATTGTTATAAAAATCCATGTCACGAGCAATTTTCACAAGATAAACAAACGAATGGTACCATTCGCTACTTGAAACTTTTAGGAATGATACCTTGTTGGATATTCGATCGCTACTCTTCACTTCTGTAACTTAAACAATAATTATGGGTTAAAGTAATTTCTGTAACTATGTTCATTAGGGACCCTTCCAGGATCACAATGGTACAATTATCTCATTTTTGACAAGTTGGCTTATTCGCTACTTGTATTTTAACAAAAATTAAGGTCACGAGAGATAAACTAACGAATAGTATTATAGATAGCTTGTGGCTTATTCGCTACTCTTCACTTGTGTAACTTCAGCAATTATTGATTAAATTAATTTCTGCTACTTTGTTCGTTAGGGACATTCCAGGATCACAATGGTTCACTTATTCAATTTTTGACACATTGGCTCATTCGCTACTTTTAAACTAAGCCATCGAAATGAAACAGAAATTCTTTGTTCCCATCATTTCTGTACTGGATTCCGAATCATTTTGCAAAAATGGGAGAAAACTCTTGAATTTTGGGATTCTTTTAAATCATTTATTGGTTTCCTTGCACATTTTGAGAAAAAACTATAAGAAAAAAAAAATCCATGTGGAAGTTAGATCATTTATGCACACAGCTATATGTATTGATTTTTTGATTTTCTGCTATAAGGAATTACTTGTTTCATTGGCTTTTCAGCACAAGGTATTTTTTGTAGTAAAATGCCAGGTCAAACACCTAACCCAATCTTTTTTTTTTTTTTTTGGTCCAATTGAAATCCTTTTCATCTAGTTTTTTTTTTTTAGTGCTGTGAATTGGTCTTGAATATGAGGCCATATGCCACTATTAAGTGTAATAGATAAATTTGTAATACCCGTATATTGAAGGCCCAAAGCCGATTAGGGAGCGAGGAAAAAAGTAATAGCTAATGGACCATCTGGAAAGACCATTCTGGAAGCTCTGATTTGATTTAGAAGTAATAGCATCGGAAATCTCTGGAATTTACTCGTGGAAGATGCCAGTGTTTGTGATCTGTGAACCCCCTGTTTTTCCATTTAATTAGTAGCCTGAGAAATTTGGGGTTTTCGTGGAAACCCGGGTCGAAAATGGTTTCCTGCTAAAGTTTAAAATAGTTCAAAACTCCAACCAGCATAGTGGTTGTTAACTTGTTACAAAAGTAGAAATCGATGGCTTAATTCACAAGTAGCGAATAAGCTAAAAGTTGCTTTTGAGATAATAGCGTTTTTATGGAAAAATTATGTAACTTAATGTTAACAGGCTGAAATTTGGTGAACGGATAGAACAATACATATCTATTTTATTGGAAATGTGGTAATTTTTGTAAAATAATTAAATTAGTAAATTAATTAAGTCATTTGAGAAATATAAGGCCTAAAAGTTAAAATTCGTCAGTTTGACTTTGATAAATTTTGCAGGAAAGCAAAATAATTTAAGTGTGAAGTAGCGCATTTGCACATCCATTAGTTTGCCCATTGAAAAAAAAAGAATGCTACCAAAGAAAAAAATAAAAAAATGAGCAAAAATTGTCAAATTCGCCACTTGTATTGTAATAAAAATCCAGTATCGAGACATTTTTAAAATGTAAACTGGCGAATTGGACGATTCACCAATAATTATTGTAACTTTTAGAAATGATAGCTCGTAGCTTATTCGCCACTGCTCACTAATGTAACTTTAACAATTATTGGTTAAATTAATTTCTGTAACTCTAGGTTCATTGGGGCCACTTCCAGGATCACAATGGATCACTTATCTCATTTTTGACAAATTGGCATATTCGTCACTTGTGAATTAAGCCATCGATATGCAGCTGTGGTCATCATCAGGGCATGTGAGCAATGTAGACTGGTAGTAACCCCAAATCGATGGCTTAATTCAAAGTGGCGAATAAGCCAATTTGTCAAAAATGAGAGAATTGTACCATTGTGATCCCGGAAGTGTCCCTAATGTGAACCTAAAGTTACAGAAATTAATTTCACCAATAATTGTTAAAGTTACAGAAGTGAACAGTAGCGAATATGCCACAACCTGTCACTCCTAAGAGTTACAAGTGGTGAATAGTACAATTCGTTAGTTTACATTTTAAAATTGTCTCGAGACCTGGATTTTTATTAAAATACAAGTGGCGAATACGACAATTTTTTCTCTTTTTTTTGCATTGTTTTTATTCAATAGGAAAACTAATGGATGTGCAAATGCGTTACTTCGCACTTAATTTATCAAGCTTCCCTGTAAAATTTATCAAAGTCAAACTAGCGAATGTGCATTTTTCAGCCTTTTACTTCTCAAATGACTTAATTAATTTACTAATTGTAATATTTTACAAAAATGAGCACATTTTCTATAAAATATATATATTGTTCTATCTGTTCACCAAATTTCAGCCTTTTAACATTGTTTATTTCCAAGTTATACCATATTCCCATAAAAACGCTATTATCTGGAAAGCAACTTTTGGCTCATTCGCTACTTCTGAATGAAGCCATCGATATAAAAATTTACTTTCACAAGTTGGGTATTCTGGCTTTGAAGCCAGGCAATGGCACTGAATAATTAAAGGGTACTTTTTTGCAACTGAGGGAGCTTTGACTTCATGATTATAAAAAGCTCATCAAGTTTGCATGTTTTTGAAAAAGTTATGTTTATTTGTTTTCGAAGAAATCATAAATATGTTCAGTATTAAAAGTGAGAACATTTTATTGTATGCGGTCATAAATCAGAGCTATGATGACCCTGGAAATCTCATGAAGTATTCATGAGCTTATGATGCTCAGGATGTTGGTATAATCATACCATCAAGAAGTTGTCATGGTCATAAAAATATTTTTATTTGAAATTTGACATAAACAATCTGATGTCATGTCCTACATTTTACAAACAGGATTTAGTGATGTTCAAACTGATGAGTATGAAGTTTATATCGCTGGCTTGATTCACAAGTGGCGAATAAGCCAAAAGTTGCCAAAAGAACTTTTTTGTGGAAAAAAGTTTAATTTGGAAATAATGTTAAAAGGCTGAAATTTGGTGAACAAATAGAACAATATATATATTTTATAGGAATTGTGCTAATTTTTGTTAAATAATTAAAGTAGTAAATTAATTAAGTAAGTATTTGAGAATATAAAGGCTTAAAAATGCACTTTCGCTAGTTTGACTTTGATTAATTTTGCAGGAAAACGAAAGAAATTAAGTGGGAAGTAGCGAATGTGCACATCCATTAGTTTGCCTATTGAATAAAGTGAATGCAAAAAAAGTAGCGAATGTTGTCACGTTCGCTACTTGTATTGTTATAAAAATCCATGTCACGAGATAGTTTTAAAAGTTTAAGTAACGAATGGAATGACTACTTTTAGGAATGAAACCTTGTTGGCTATTCGCTACTGTTCACTTCTGTAACTTTAACAATTATTGGTTAAATTAATTTCTGTAACTTGAGGTTCATTAGGGACACTTCCGGGATCACAATGGTTCAGTTATCTCATTTTTGATAAATTGGTTCATTCGCTACTTTTGAATCAAGCCATTGATATGATCTTGAATACTAATGAAGTGTTTATCCCTTGTAAAACTGGTGGGATATTTATTTTTAAGTTTCTGTGAACATCCCATTAATTAAAGTTCACGAAAGCTAATATTGTCACTCGTTTTTGTGACTTACGTTTTATGATCCTGTAAGGCTAGAAAAGTTTGGATCTTAAAAAGTATGAGTTATTTAAATTTAGAAGATAAGAAAATTGTTCAACTTTCGTGGTTGTTCCTGGGAAATTCTACGAAAACAGAACTACAGAATTGTTTTAGCCGTAACTAGAATTCTGAATAAATATAAGAATTTCTATAGAAAGATTTATGCAGCACTTAAATAAACGTATACCTTATTCTGTTGCATTTTAGCATTCTGCATGGTTTCTACAGAAACAGTTTTATCCAGTTACTACTGATACTTATCCAGATACTACTGCAACCGGTCTTTGGTGATTTTCTTCAGAAAATGTTTAGTGGCCTGATTATTGCAGAAATTTTTCACAAAAATTTGCAGAAAATATCTCCAGAAACTTCTGATGGACTGTTTCTGCTGGAAATATGCACAACACTTCCTACAGAATTCTATTACCTCATGTACCCAGGGCTCCCATTTGTCCTAAAATTCCAAAAATTCGTAAATTTTGTACATAATTGCCAAATTCCTAAAATTGTCAAAAAATTTATGAAAAATGTCCCTAAAATCCAAAAATTTCGTCAAAATTTAAAGTAAATATGTAAAGTACATTTAAAATTCCAGGCTTTCTTAATGGTAGGCATTTGAACTAGTGCATTTGAAATGTTCAAACTCGCTATAATTAGCAGAACTTAAAAAAAAAATCCAAAAGAAAAGCAGGTAGTGCTGCAAACCTGGGTCAAAATTATAACTATGAATTGATAAATATATATCATTTTCTAAATTTTGAAAAAAAATCCTAAAACTTTGCAAAAAAAAAAGTCTTAAAATGTCCTAAAATTTTGCAAAAATTGTCCTAAATTCCTAAAAAAAAAATGGTAAACTTTAAGAGTGGAAGCCCTGTGTACCAAATTTTTTATTACCTGTAAAAAGATAGCCAGTAAACCTTTAATTACATGTAACATAGGGTAACAAAAAAGGGTTACCCACCACTAACGTAAGTTTTATGAACTTAAAATCTTCATGTTATGTGCCAGAGAGCTTTATAAGCTAATCTTCAATTAAAGAGTAAATTACCAATTCCTCAATGAATCTTACATTGCAATTGGATACATTAATTTTCTTGAGGTTTATTATTGCAAATTGGGTGTTCATTCGAGAAAGCTTAAAACTTAAGTTCTAATTAAGGCATGATGATATGAGGGTTTGTTAAAAATTCTTAATTAATAATTAAAGCACTCAAGACGTGTATTTTCATCTATGATTAGTTCGGAATCCATATAATTGCCTGGTTGCTTGCATTGTTCTCTCATTGAAGCTCTCTTGGTTTTACTTGCGGAAAAGATTTAAAGGCGAACTGCACTTTTCCTGTCTTTTTTTCCTCATTGCACGGATTTGTCTGTGCTGTTGTCCAACCCTTTGCAATCAATACTTGGTTTTATGATTCCAAAGATGCACTAGTCAAAGCCTCGTATAACAGGAAATGGTGTTGTCATTTACAATGCTGTTGTCTACAATCTGAAAGAATTGCGGTGTTTAAGCATCAAACATGTTCATGTGGTTTCTGTATGCTAGTTAGTTGACATGGCTTTAGGAGTCTTGAGCTCTTTGACATTGACTGTTCAAATAACAGGGCAGTTGGACCCTGTTATCCAATGTTAGACAGTAGGAATGTGGTCTGAAAAATTCATGTAAAATTGCTTATTTTTGAATGGGAGATAGACAAAATTGCCTATTCTTGGTATGTACTATGAAAGTCTGGCAATATTGCCTATTTTTGAATAAGTCAGGAAAAATTGCCTATTTTTGATTGGAAATCTGGCAAATTTGTCTATTTTAAAAGAGTCAGAAAATTGGCCTATTTCTGAGTGAAGTTTAGGAAAAATTGCCTATTTTTGTTTAAAAATGCAACAAAATTGCCAGTTTTTGTTCGCATATTAGGCAAACTTGTCTATTTACAAGCAGTCAGACAAATTTGCCTATTGTGAAATAATTCTGGGAAAATTGCCTGTTTTTGAAGGAAGTTTAGGTAAAATTGTGTATTTTTGAATGAAGTTTAGGTAAAATTGTCTATTTTTGAAGGAAGTTTAGGTAAAAATGTCTATTTTTATGGAGGCAGACAATTATAGTTTGCCTATTTCTGAGTGAAGTTTAGGAAAAAATTGCATATTTGTGTTTAAAAATGCAACAAAATTGCCAGTTTTTGTTCGCATATTAGGCAAACTTGTCTATTTACAAGCAGTCAGACAAATTTGCCTATTGTGAAATAATTCTGGGAAAATTGCCTATTTTTGAAGGAAGTTTAGGTAAAATTGTGTATTTTTGAATGAAGTTTAAGTAAAATTGTCTATTTTTGAATGATTATCTGTCAATTGTGTATTTTTAATGAAAATCTTGCAAAATTTACTAGTTTTTAAAGTGTCAGTGATCTTGATCTAATGCTTAATCTTGCAAACTTTTGGCTCTGATGGACAATGCTGTCAATTCCCTGCATCTTCATTCTTTAACTTGCTTTCCAGTCTTATGTGCCCAAAAGATGGTGGCAAAGGTTTGTTACAAGAAAGTTGTTGCAGTTTCATATTCAGCATGAAAACTGTCATTTTGAAATTTTAAACTTTAACCTGTAGATGTGGTCAAAAAATGTTTATCAAATATATTTAGTTGGCACTGCACTGTAGAATAAATCTATTAAATCCTTCAAAAAGGAGTTATGGCTTTAATCAAATCTGACAAAGTTTAGAAATTGGATTGCTTCAATCATTCTGTAAACTAAGTATTAAGGTAACTTGTGATATTTAAGATAATAATTTGTTGTATTGTGAAAAATCTATTTGAAAGTTAAGTTTGCTGTATGAGTTTTGACAGTTTCTCTTCAACATTCTCTCAATGGGCAACCAGATCTTAAGATGTTGTTAGAATGTGAGATGAGCAGAAGCCTTTCATGTCTTAAGGCTCTTTTGAATGTTACTATGGCTTGTCTAAGTGTATTATTTTATAGCCCACTTGAGCTCCAATGAAAATAACTCACACGACATTCTCGATTTTTAATTTAATTTTGCAATCTCTTCATTCAATTTGTTAGAGGTCCTCCTCAGCTTTTTTGAAATCAGGAAGGCCATTTATCAAGTGCATGAAGTCATTCCATTTTTTTGTATATTTCTTATCAAGTTTATAAAAAAGCAACTCTTTGAAAATTGAGATATATGCTTCCAAAGCTTATCTCAAATCCTCACTTTTTTGTCTGAATCCTCCAATTTCATCCCAGTGCATTTCCTGCAAATTCTGCAAGCATCAAAGGGATGCTCTCTATTGGCCATTGGGGAACAATCTGGTTTGGGGATGTTATTTATGGTCAGGATAATTCATTGTTAGAGGGGTATTGCCTCATCTTATAACAAGCTTATGCTGGCTTTTACAATAAATTTATCCCCTCTACACCACTGAGCGTGCTGATAAAAGTTCCGCATATAGCAAGATATAGCGGCTTTTTATTTTGTTGCACTTTCCCATATATCATTTGCATCATGGCCTACATGCTCCTTTTGGTGTCAACATACATTTGTTTGTCTCTACCAGATGGCCAAGAACATGGCCGTGAAATATGGACTTGAGCATTTGTCGTTAGACTGACCGGAGCAGCTGTGACAATTTCTGGAAATAGTTGATCATGGATTTCTGATTTATTTTTGCTTTTCTTTGAAATTACAAAATAATGGTGGGGATTTTAAAGTTGATGTCATGAGAACCTAAGTCCAACTTGTTTCTTCGCTAACATCTATTGCCAGCAAGTAAAGGTCTTGTAGCAGAGATTTGATCACATCATAGCCCATGTGCTGGAGACTACTCTTTTCCATTCTATTCAACTCATTACCCTATCATCAGCAAGTCATGATGTTTTTTTTAGGGTTATTCCTCTACCAATATGACATTTTCCATCAGTAAAGAGTTAAACTATTCTTAGAAAGTTTATTACATTGCCTTATAGAACATGTGAAGAGAGACCAATAAGACGGATCTGTTCTGGTACAATTTTCTTTCGGAGGATTGCTGTGAATGTCTTAGAATTTGGCTTCAGAAATATCTTAAATAAAATCAAAATTACAAGGCAAATTATCCCTCTTGAATAAACCTAAGCTTAAACCATAGCTTTGGGACTGCAATGATTCCCAGTTTAGAGAATGTAGGATCTCCGTTTGGTAATTACCTTTTACAAATCTAGCAGTTCTGCATTGGTTAACTTCAATAGACTGTGTATTGGTTATTTTGTATGGATTCCAAACTGGAACACAGTGTTCTAAAAAGGGTTGTACCAATTTTGTATAACATCAATTCCTTAAAGGGTAAAGGGCAATTTCTGAATATTTTTTTACCATCCTAATGCTTAAATCGTTTTGCATGTATGATTCCGCAAGTGCTTCACAGAGTCCACAACAACTAAAGGAACATCACATTGTAAGAAGTCCTTTAGATTTTAGTCTTACCTAATCCAGAAACCCTGCAGACTCTCAAAAGTATTCAAAGATGTATCCTTGGACCTTATCCAAAATCCTGCAAATCTTATGCATACATCATCTTAACTCATTCAAGACATGTCCCCTACCCCCATCCAAAGTCATACAGACTTCCTGTCAGTATTCAGTAGTCCTCTTCTAGAAGTCCAGCATAAGGATCTTTCTCTCATCTTCCTGCATACCTATCCTTCTCTCCTTCTTAAGTTCAGCAGTCTTAGAATATCATGAAGTTCTGCAAGCTCACTAAGAAGTCTTGCGAGTTATCCTTACCTCATACAAAATCCTTGTGGACAATGTGCCCTTATTCAAAAGTGCTGCAGACTCATCTTTCAATCATTCTTAAGTCCTACAAGACTTGTAATTCCCTTGCGCAGAATTCCTGTAGATGTTGCATTGCTTGCAAGCAAGGCATCAAGGTGCTGACCTGGTGAATTAGGTCTCCATGGTTATTCCAAGATCTTTAGTTCCTATACCAATACTGTTTGTCCTAATATATAGCTTCTGGTTATCCATTGTCTATTCGAGAAGTACTAAACCTTGATGACTCAATTTCTTCAGGCAAGTCATGATATTGTTGTGACATTCTGCAAATGGTTATTCTCAAGTACTTGTGTCATGACTTTTACAAGCATTAAATTGTCTATGACTTTGGACAGTCTTCAATGTCTTAAGCTTTATTTCTGTAATGGGTGCAATGATGCACACAGTTATTGTTGAAGTCATTCATTGCAGAATTGCACTTAAGATGCAAAACAACTTGTTCTTATGACTAACCAGATTTCCTGCCAATCAGACTTTTCCGATGATTCCATTAGTGCAGCCCACATTTTTCCAGTTTCAATGATGCCACTCTTAATTTGCAAGTGGAAGTCCTTCGGTTAATTCCCTCTCGTGTTGTCATTGGCACCAAATGAGATTGGAGTTTAATTGTCTAGACATTTGCCTATATGCCGTTCTCACCAAATTAATTAATCTGTTTAATTCCTGAAAATTTTAATCAACTATAGTGGTGAGCTGTGCAATTTGGCAATTGAATTGGTTTCCATGTGGGAACAGTTGGAGGGAAAAGATCAAATGTTGCATTGCAATTTAATGAACTGTGACAATTGGTGGCATGCTCGAGAACTCTTGTTCTCCAGAACCTGGGGAATAGTCAGAACCCCTAAGGAGTGGAGACAGGAAACCAGAGCTGCCTTAAGACATCCGGGTTTGCCCAACCGGAGTTAATGTTGAAGATTGGTTTCTGCAGAGTAAAACCACTGGTGGAAGTAATTCTTGATTTTATGGTAGTTAAAATAGGAAAATGCGCTGATTCCTAGACTACAGATATTCTTTTGTAAAATACATGGAGGGCACCATTTTTCCATATTATTTGTAATGATATGTCACCATCTTCTGAAAATTAAATCTCTGAACTTGTTTATGTTGGCATCACTGTTTTGTTATTGAGGGTAGTATAGTAAATGTCATTTCAAGGTAACCCCGCAAATGTGGGCTTGAGCCTCATGCCGGGGAGAAAGCTACCATGCTCGGCCAGTTTGGCGGGGGCTGCTCGTACATTGTTTTTTTTTTAAATTTGAATCCTTAATTTATAGAAAAGTCAGTTTTTAATAACCATAAGTTTGATAAGAAAGGCATAGATTCCATAAATGGTTTTTTAATCTAAAAAGTTAAAGAAATATATGTTAATGTTAGAAGGCATTGAAAAAGCTCATCTATCTTTGAATAAAGTCATAACAAGTCTTACATTTTATAATCGAAAAAAGTTTTAAGATGAAAGGCTCTTTTCATCAAGAAGTTTCAGTAAGTCATCAAACTAATTTTCATTCAAGAAGGCATAGAAAAATCATATCTTTTAGTAAAATAACAGGTGATATTTTGCATCCGAAAAAATCTTAAGTCGTATTTTTTTTCATCCGAGAAGATTTTAAGTTATATTTTTTTTTCATCTGAAAAAATCATAAAAAATCATCTAAATATGCTTATAAAAATAATGTTTTCTACAAAAATGTCGTAAAATGACATTATTCATTCCAAAAGTATTTGTTAAATTTTTCATCCAGAAAAAAGTCATAAATTGACATTTTTCATCCCAAAAAGCTTTTAAAAGTAACATTTTATCCAGAAAAAGTCATAAACTGACACATTTTTCATCCCAAATATTTGTTAAGTCATATTTTTAATCCAGAAAACATACCATAACATTTTTCATCCCAAAAGTTTTAAATCATAATTTTCATCCAAAAATCCTTTTTGGGCATGATTAGTTTACTTGATATTTGTTTCAACTCATAAAATTTTGCCTAAACACCAGCCAACAAATCATGTCTTCTTTTCCAAAATGCCCTAATTCAGCCTAAGTTTTCCAAAAAAGCTCTTTTAAGGTTTAAAAAATTTTCTAACCAACCAACAAATTAGTATCTTGAGAAATACATTCAACCCCTTGCTCTTTGCGCAAATTTAAAAGATCCTAGATATTTAGCAGATTAAGAAATCTTCTGGTTCCCTATTTTTATCTCCTTAATTTGAAATAATTGCAAATGATGTGTTGTTGTGCAGTTTTCCTAAGTGTAATTTAATTATAGGGTAATTAAAGGCAAAGTTATTTATTTTGCACGACTTTTGCCTGATGTGTTTTCTCTCTTTTTTTTTTGCATATTTTAGCATGCAAGGCTCTCAATTGCAGTCAACTTTGCAAGGAAGGAAACCAGGGAAAAGTGATTTGCACTTGCAAATCGGATTTTCATATTGGAAGTGATAATCGCACGTGTGTTTCCACAGGTAAGAAACCCAATTTTGGTTAATTTTTTGGGGGGGAAATTTCACATATTTTGCATGTTATTGATGAATTTATATTCATTTTTTCCTAAAAATACTTTTTTTTTCATGAAGTTTGAATGTTACAAAAATTCAAGTTAACAGGTTAATTTCACCTTTTTTAAATATTGAACTAAATTTTAGCAAATCTTAAGATTAGCTGCAAATTCTGAAAATATGGCGAATATTTATTTAATGATTTATTTTAATAAAAAAAAACATCCATATGATATTCTTTCCATATTCCTGGAATACAAATTCTCTAATCTTGCTCTATTTTTTTTTGGAAAAATTATAATCTCTCAAAAAAATCAATTATTTGTCTCATAAAGTTTTGGGGGAAAAAATGATCCCTTGCAATTCTTAAAATTCTGCGAATATTCCTATATTTTCTAAAAACATTCCTATAGCATTCCTTTCTTGAAATACAAATCCTCTAATCTTGCTCAATTTTTTTTGATAAATTATAATCTCTCAAAAAAAAGCAATTATTAAACTCATATAATTTTGGAAAAACAATAATCCCTTACAATTCTGAAAATTTTGCGAATGTTCCTATATTTTCTAAAAACATTCCTATAAGAATCTCGGCTATCCTTCGCTTCGCTCGGGAAGCCTTGATAATGTTCCTCGGCATTATTCCCGTAGAATCCCAGGTAAACCTGATAATGAGGGCATTAAATACTACATAATTTTGAGGGAAAAATAATCCCTTACAATTCTGAAAATTCTGGGAATATTCCTATATTTTCTAAAAAAAAAACATTCCTATAGCATTCCTTTTTTGGAATACAAATCCTCTAATCTTGCTTAATTTTTTTTTAAATTATAATCTCTCTAAATTAAATCAATTATTAAACTCATATAATTTTGGAAAAAATAATCCCTTACAATTCTGAAAATTCTGAGAATATTCCTATATTTTCTAAAAACATTCATATAGCATTCCTTTCTTGGGATAAAAATCCTTGGTGTATAAATGCAAAATTGTATGCGTTTTATAGTTCTGAAGGGACTTTTGTCACTTTTGATACTTTTATTTTGAAAGTATCATTTTGGTCCAATTGAAAAGTAGTTTTATAAGGGTAGGACTAAAATTCTTGTTCAATTTTTGGAAAATATTTGATAAAAGTTTCCATATTCTTTCTTAGTTCTAGCATAAAAATCATATACTCTTGCTCAATTTTTGGAAAATATTAGAAAACAGCGAATATTGCTATAATTAATATACCTATATTTTAGAAAAATTACTATAACATACTATTGGCATCAAAATTATAATCTTGCTAAATTCTTGAAAAAAAATTCGTTGAAATTTCCTGATTTTCACAAAAAATATCTATTAAAATAATATAATATTCAAAGCAATTCTGAAAATTTAAGGAATATTCCTGTTATTTACAAAAAAAATTCCGCATTTTTTGAAAAATAAACACACACTCACTTATGCTAAATAAAAACATTAGCTAAATGGTATAAATCCGCCTTGGTCGAACATAATCCCTAACCCATAGTTTCCTAACCAACTAAAATGCAAGGATCATTAGCATGAATCATGAATATGATTTAGCAATGCATTTTTGTCACTTTTCCAAATGTAACAATGATTTTGGGTGGTTTTACTGTAAAAGTCTTCTGAAGTAATAACTATCTTGATTGAGGGAAAAGATTGAGAACAGTCCTATTATTACTTCAGCATTTTACCCAAGGATTTGGGGCTGGATCAATATTGATCCTGGAGCCTCTGGAATTGCTGCAAATCCTGATATGATTCATTGGAAATTGCTCATTAAGTTCTGGCGTTACGACTGCCTTTGTGCTTTATTACTGTTTGTCTGAGCTCGGGCTTGGCACCATAGATTTCACATTAACCCTTTGCACCATAAATTCAACCGAGCAAACAATAACCATGGTAAGCAAAGCATTTTTACCACTTTACAGTTGTACATATTGACAATGTCTGGTTGGATCATTTTGCAACTTTCTGGAGTGTGCTGCAAAACTATATTATTTCCTGTATCAATAGGCATCTGGGTAGTTTCCTTTAGTTGGTAATGCATTTTTTGCATGTTGAAAATTTCAGTTGTATTGGATTGGAATGGTTGATCATTCTGATACTTTCTGGAAAATGTAGTTTATCTTTCTAGTAAATTCAAAGTAATGCACTAGTTCCTAAATAACTAATGCATTTTTTGCAAGTTGAAGTGTATTGCTAAATGATATTGGCTCAGTGAATCATTCTGGTACTTTCTGGAATGTGTACTTGTAACAAATTCAGATTAGTTAGTGGAATTTGGTAAAGTTATGCCCACTTACCATTATTGTACATAATCACTTTTAAAAAATTGGATTTGGTTACATTAGAATAACCCATGGATAATTTTGATACTTTCAAAAATAACCCAAAGACTAAAGCTTTATTGCCAATGTCAGTTTTTAATGCATTTTGTGCTAATCCTCACATAATAACCAATGCATGTATGATGTACCTTCAAATGTAATTTAGTTACATTAATATGAATGACTACTGGATCATTTTGATACTTTCAAAAATAACCCAAAAACTAAAGCTTCATTTGCAATCTCAGATCTCAATGCATTTTCACTAATCCTCCCATTTTAATCAATGTTTGTACCTGCAAATGTAATTTAGTTACAATAATATGAATGACTGCTGGATCATTTTGATACTTTCAAGACTAATCCAAGGACTAATACGTCATTTCCACACATGTATATATATCATGATATTGTAGTCCACCCATTAAAACCAATGCATTTTCTATGGAAATTGAATATATTTGCATCACTATGACCCATGGATCATTCTGATACTTTCAAAAAATAATCCAAATACAATTTTTTTTGAATATAAGCATGCAGAGATCTAATGTAATTTTGAATAATCTTATACTATTAGGACCTGTGCATTTGTCTGAAAATTTACTTGGTTACATCAGAATAATCCATGAATCATTCTGATACTTTCAAAAATAATGCAAATACAGTAGCTTCAATAGCACATATAGATATCATGTCAGATCCACTCTCAATTTATTGCACAAAGAAAACCCTTGTGCTATTAATTTAACCAGCCAAATGAAATTTCAATATTTTTATGTGAAAGCATGGGGATGCCATAAGGATTTAAATCATTCTCATCCTTGCATGATCGATTTACGTCTGGTGACGTCTTTTTCTATCGTCATTTGTCTTAAGGCAGACTGCGGAGTTTTGGGGAGGGGTGTCCCCCCCGAAAACTGCAGTGCATACGACGTGCCAAAAGCACATCGTGACAAATGGTGGATCATCGATCCGCATGACGGCTATTGTGCAGACATACAGACATTGCCATGTCGCCAGATTATCTTTCCTAAAATAATAATAATAATGTATTATGAGATTGTGGGTGGTAGTTTCCTGTGGGAGGTTTTTGGGGGAATCTTTCCAACTATGCCCCTCTCTCGTGAGCCCCCTCTCAATAGGCATTTCCACATCCTGGCAGATGTGAGTGAAGACTCATTTAAATTTCCTACTTAACCTGGCTTTGTCGGGGTTGGTTTACCCAAGGTGACCTTTGCAAGTGGTGATGGTGGGTGTTGGTTTCCTGTGGGGGGATTTTTAGGGGAGTTTTTTCAACTATGCCCCTCTTTAGGCATTTCCACATCCTGCCAGATGGGAGTGGGGACTCATTTAAATATCTTACTTAAATGGGCTTTGTCGTGGTTGGTTTACCCAAGGTGACCTTTGCAAGTGGTGATGGTGGGTGGTAGTTTCCTGTGGGGGGGGGGTTTGGGAGAGTTTTTTCAACTATGACCCTCTGTTTAGGCATTTCCACATCCTGCCAGATGTGAGTGGGGACTCATTTAAATTCCCTTCTTAACCGGCTTTGTCGTGGTTGGTTTACCCAAGGTGACCTTTGCAAGTGGTGATGGTGGGTGGTGGTTTCCTGTGGGTTTTTTTTGGGGGGAGGGTCTTTCCAACTATGACCTCTCTTTAGGCATTTTCACATCCTGCCAGATGTGAGTGGGGACTCATTTAAATTTCCTACTTAACCGGGCTTTGTCATGGTTGGTTTACTCAAGTACAACCACAAGAGGAATGCACTAAGTTTTGTACATTAGGTCATTGGGGTTCTGGAACAGCAGTTAATATATGCTCACAGTTGATGACCATGCCCACCATGATCTTACTTGATCAAGAATTATTTTAATTGTATCTAAAGAACTATACAAACATGAAAAAAAAGTTTTGCACCACCAACAATCTTATTTTATGAACTCTGTAATAAGGTACAGTTTTCCCAAGCTTAAACAGCAGATTGTGCTTTGAGACTTTATTAATGTTATTTTGATAATTTAGGCTTCAGGATAGTATGATTATATAGTGAACTGAACTGCATTTTGAAATTACCAAATTAGGTAAAACTGGTGCATTATTATTCTATTTAGATTGGCAGGTATGTTTTCTTTCATTAATCCAACTCTTTGAGCTAATGCTTTATTATCATAAAACCTTCCTGTGCTGCATTGATGCACTTACGTCTGGTTTACATATTATGCAAAATGAGATCAATACAAGCCCTAATTCCTATACATTCCCATCCCTTCTGGCCCCCTCACAAGATAACATCTAACCTTTCCACAAATAGCTTATCTCCAATGTTGTTTCAGAAATGCAACCTCTGGCATATCTGCGAATGCTCAGGCTTGCATGTACTCGGCTTCGTGAAAATTTTATGCATAACCCATAGGAATTGCAATGGTACAGCTCACCAGCTAATAGGAGAACTATAGTACTAGAACTACTACTACTGCACATGGTCTATGCAATTAATTAATAATTAAATTCATGTAAAGGGAATGAATGCATGCTTGCTGAATCCGTTAGGCAGTTCCGGTCCCTGGGGAATTGCCTGGCTTACTTAATTCTAAAAGTATACTCAGGTCTGCCTTTTTTCTCTTTGGTTTCTTGGAAGAAAAAGGATTTCTGTAAAGCTGGATCTTGCTTGAAAAAAACATGGCCATTGGCATGGTACTTATATGTCATTTATCATGTGATGCAGATTTATAAATTGATGTTGATAAGCTATTTACTTGGTATTGTTTTAGAAGGTCTTTCACATGGCCTGTAGCAAGTTTTGCAAATCAGTTTCTGCTGTATTTGCATAGTGAAATTTCAATAATAATTTTTAATAATGTGCTTGGAGTTATTAATTTGATGAGCATATGCCATTTTGCAGTTGTGCTTTCTGTTACTCTGCAACACTTGTTCTGTCAAAATGTAGGCATTTAATAACATTTATTTTCAAACTGCTAATTACATGACCAATGGTAATGCTAGTAACAGTTACCACATTTTTTGGGGCAATTCCACCGTAACTGACGCAACAATTACAAATTCTTATTTAGATTTGAATTTATTTAAAATGCTTTCAAATGTAACTGACATCCTAATTACTATTTTAAATTTAATGCACA
>JAQIXP010000696.1:0-23262 GCA_034700285.1 Proteroiulus fuscus
TTTCACATTGTCATATTAACTTTGTGAGTTCTTTCATTTAAAAATAACTTGTCATGAAGTGGGACTGTCCCTTTAATTGCATATGTCAGTAAAAATGAGTTAAAAATCACTTTCGCTTGGTCTGGAAATTTTTAAAAATTTGTCTGGAAAACCTGGAAATGTCACGGAAATTCGTTACTGGATTTGGCCAGACACCCTGTTTACAATTCATTCAAAATGGTTCATGATACAGTTTAGTCCCTTGATGATAAAATTGAGAACCCCCTTAAAGAAGGCAATCATTAACAACAAGCGTGCTATGCAACATTGCCTACCCCCTTGTACAAAATAATTAGGATTTTTTCAAGCGTTTAGGCATCTTGATTCCTACTTTACATATCTAATATGTGATACAAGATCAATGTCCAATCGATATTTTTCTAATTTACTGCAGTTAAGAAATCCAATGGAGAATTTTACTTATGCAACTGTAAAAGGCAGTTCGACGGACATGTACTTTCGTCGGCAAGTGGAACTCTCTAACATGTACCGGACAATGGAGGGAAATAATTACGACACTGCAGAGCAAGCCATTGCCGCTGTTAAAGCAGGGTCAGTGATGTCTGTTGCAGGATAATTTGATAAATGTATTTAGATTACTTTTGACCTTGATGAAAATATTTACAGAAAACTGAAAGCCTTCATATGGGATTCATCGCGGCTGGAGTACGAAGCGGCTCAGGATTGCGAATTGGTGACCGCTGGCGAATTGTTCGGACGTTCGGGATATGGCATCGCCTTGCAAAAAAATAGCCCATGGTCAGATCTGGTGACCCTAAGCATTTTAAATTTCCACGAAAGTAAGCATTCATATTACACTCAGAGATGCTTGCATCAATTTATTAATTTTTTTTAAATTGATTTGAAATATCTATCAAGATGGCTTCATGGAAGATTTGGATAATCGGTGGATTCTGAAAAGCAGTGGTGTAGAGAGCTGCCAGCACAACGAAAAAGCCCCGGCAACTCTTGGCTTGAAAAATATGGCAGGTGATAACGTATAATCAAAATTACACGTTTTTATTTCTGCCTCTTAAAAAGTATTTCACTTACTGGAATTACATTTTTCCTTCAGGCGTATTCATTTTAGTCGCTGCTGGCATTGTTGGTGGCGTAGGCCTAATCATCATTGAAATTATTTATAAAAAGCAGCAAATAAAGAAGCAAAAGAGAAATGAGATAGCGAGACATGCAGCTGATAAATGGAGAGGCATTGTTGAGGTAATATTAATTTTCTTTTAGAGTGCATTTTTATCTCCTGACAAAATGATTGTTCCAAAATGGGCACATGCATCGTGTTCCATTTTGGATCAAAAATATTGCCAATAGCATGCACTTTTAGCAAGTCCCTCACATTCAGTGGCGGATCCAGGATTTTTTTATTGGGGGGGTCCAACATATAATTTTTTTAATAAACTTTAAAAATTTTTGGCTTGAATTCCCCCTTCTTTTCTCCCCCTTATCCCCCCCCCCCCATGCTGTGCAGAGGCGCAGCCAAAATTTACAAATGGAAAAGGGGGTTTGGGGTGAAAACCCCCAAAATTTCGGCGATTTTAAAAAAAAAAGACAGGGGTTATCACAGGCAAAATGTTGGTCATAGGGGTGTTGAACCCCCAAAATCCCCCTTGGCTGCGCTCCTGATGTTGTGGTGTCACAATTAATTCAAACTAACAAACATAGTCAATCCAGGAATAAATGTCACATGCTGAAATTCTTTTTGGGAGGGGAGGGGGGGGGGGGAAAGAGATGACTACCCAAAATATTTGTAATATTTGCTTCAAAATTTAGACAGCAGGCTAAAAATTGATGGTTTTTTGTACGTATTTGCAAAAATTGTCAGAATATGGCGCCACAGGCGACTTTTTTTGCTCAAAAATACTCAAAAATGGGCTAAAAATCACCAAAATTTTAGGATGGTTCTCGGGATGTATTCGAAAATTTAAACTTTTGGTCGGCCAAGGGGGGGGGTCTGGACCCCCTCGACTCCCCCCCTGGATCCGCCACTGACATTGGAAAATAAATTCAATAAAGTTCTAAAGCAAAGTTGTCTCTCTTAATTTACTGACTTCACAGAAAAGAAAAACACTGAGAGCTACCTTAGAAGCGCAAAAACGACTGCGAGCCAATGGGGTTGGTGATACGATTGTCCCGGAAAAATTGGATCCAGTACAGGTAGCCCGTTACGTTAAATCGGCCGAATTTCGTCCCTCGTCGGCTCCGAAACCGGATCCCAAAATGTCATCGGTCATGACGAATAATCCAGTGTACGCACCTGACTGCGGTGATGTAATTGTATAAATTATATATTTACTGCACAAACATCATAAACATAAGACATACAATAACAAAATAGAACATACGTAGCTGCTAGCTATACTATATATTATAATCAGAACGCTGCATTTATGATTTTTAATCATTAGAAAGCATGTAATGATTGTAATCCATTAACAGTGAATGCATGCCCATTCAGTTAGTTACCTTGACTAATTAGTTTAAAAGCTGGCACCGTTCCAGAATCCAGATGGTGTATTTTTAAAGGGGAAGGAAGCCCTTAAATTTAAACTAACTTTTTCCAGACGATGGAGGGCTAACTTGGGAGCTGCAAGATTTACTGGACATACCCAAAAAATTTAAAATAAACTCAAAATTGTTTATCAGTTTATAAAAAACTAAATACAAAAGATAATACCTGTACGAACAAATAAATACCCAGTATATATTGTATAAATTTCCTAAAAGTGTCACATTCAATTGAAATATTGAAATAGATGCTCCATGAGCAAAACATTTTGTGCATTAATATGCTCTTAAAACAAAATTTACTTTTGACTAACTGACAGAGATTAGTTTGTATAAGGTGTTTCATCCCCTAATATACATCGATTAGCGCATTGAGCATTTTTAGAGACCTTGGAATCAATCATCTAGAACGGTCATAATTATTCACATTTAGCAATTTTTTTCCATGGTGTAAATTAGATTTTGCTTTGCACTCAATGCTAAATTTCAACATACACCTATATAAGTATAACTACACTCATATTAACTATTCATTTCTGTATATATTTGGAAAATATGTGTTTCATTAAAAAATTATATTAATTGTTTTGGAGAGTGAAAATCAGAAACAGGGCATATATATATATATTTTACACCATTTTATGTATTATTTTGCAATACTATACATTTGTAGTTAGGCCTAGCTAATTAACTTCTGAAAAACTGAAAATGAGCATGCTACAAGACTAATGTTTATTGTTTGTGTAATATTATTGTTAATAATTTATTGTAGGCCTACTTATTAGAGCAGATATATGCATGCATTAACATTATACTGATGTTGTACACTGGAAAAAGATTATTATTAGAAATTAGGAAGAGAAGTGAAATTTAGCAAGGACTAACTGTTTAAAACCATTAAAAGATTTCGTTTGTTTAAAGGTTTTAATTTTTATTAAAAACACAGTTCATAATTAATTTCACATTCGTATTGCCCCTTAACAGGTGGCATTCCATCAAACGTGATTTTCATCGATTAAATTTGCCAAGATATCGTTTGCCCACTTGATCCAGGCGTATTTCCCGCTTTGTCGATATTAGAAATCCCATGTTGCTGATGGCTGATGCTATTTCGGGGGAATGTGTGTTTTTAAAAGTTTTACTGTGCGTCTGAATCGTGTGAATAATGTTTTGACTTTTGAAAGTTAATGAAACTAGAGTACAAAGTCCGCGTGTGTAGAAGAAAATGTCATCGATATTATGGACGCATAAAATCTGAACAGTTGAATAATTTCGAAGCTACTCTGATATATCCATGCCTTTTAGGCAGAAATATCGTCCAAATAGCAAGGTAAAGACTTAAAAATTTGTCCCTCCTATGTTTTCCCGATTTACGTTAATATCGTGTAGCGATTATCATCCAGAATCTGGACAGGTTGCCGGACCAACTAAAGTTTCGGTAAATAATGTGAAAGGGAACTATATTGCAAATGTTGTATAGTACTAGTGGCAGACAGGATAACAACTGCTTTAAACACCGTGTAAAAATGATGGCATAATGGTAAAAAGCAGTTTCGCTTTATCTGCAGATGATCAATAGAAAATATTTGGAAAGGTTAAAAGTAGCCTACCCTTGACAATTACATATGGTTTCTTGGTTCCCTTCCTTTTTCCATTTCTTAAAACCTTCCGTGTCTATAGCATATGGCCAAAGAATTGGTGGTTACCTGGTTACCACCACCATTGTTGGAAAAATTCAGTGTTTTTTTTAGAGTTCAAGCCAGGTCCTTGCTGTCATTTTGACACCAAGTTTGTTATTGCACGTGTGTACTACCGGTACTTGCAATTACGGAGGAGTAGAATAGCAAAGTTACAAACATAATCTAGCCTTTTTAAGGGTAATATTGTAGTTTTAGATAGATTCTATAGTCTTCATATTTAAGGATACTCAGCGGCGTAGCAAGGGTATATAAGGGGGCCGGGGGCGGGTACCCAAGCAGAGGCCCCTAAAATTCTTGTATCAATATTGTAAAATAAAAAAAAATGGTGCTGCAGGCGCCTTTTTTGCCCCAAAACACTAAAAAATGAGTTAAAAATTACCTAATGTGCTATTTATTCGGGTAATTATAATGGGCATCAAAATTTGGGGCCCCCCCCAGTGAAAAAAGTACTGCAGTAATATTGCGCCAAACTGCAATATTTTCTGCAATCTGCAATAAGCCTATAAACTGCAGTAAAATTGCTGCCAACTGTTGGATTCTAACAGTTTTATGAAACACAACTGCAGTAAAATTGCATTCCAGAAAATTTTAAAAGAAAAAAAATGTTTTTTATGGAATGCAGTTTTACTGCAGTGAGTTTCATAAAACTGTTAGAATCCAACTATCCAGCTACAGTTTTATTGCAGTTAACTGCAGGCGAGAACTGCAATCTGGAATGCAATCAACTGCAGTATTTATTTCACTGGGAAGTCTGTTGAAAAATTAATTTTTTATGCCCTTCTAAACTCAACTATGTAGGCTATTTATTTTCAAAATAACTCAAAAAAGAGACATTTTTTTAATTAAAATTATCTAATTGATTTTACCAAAATATGTACAAGATTCTGTATAAGATCTGTACAAATATACGATAAACTTCAAATATTATGTCAAAATTTTTGACACTCATTCCCTAGCTATTCCACCCCCACCCCCCCACAAGTCAGTCAGCACTCATTATAATTTATCACACAAATCACAGTGATGACATTATCATTGTGATCCATTATGTTTGTGATCCAGATCACAAGTATTTCTCAAATACATCATACATTAAAACCAAATTGAAAAAATGCAAATGAACTCCTCTGTGTTTTTCTGTGATCTTGTTTGGTATTTTGCCTATTTAGTTACTAAGATCACTAATGGGTAACCCCTTTTTGTTACCTTGCACAGTGATCTGCACACCAAAACGATGGAAGCTTCCACAAAAATTATTCAGCTTCAGACCATGCCACAAAATGGTTACACGGTCATAATGTCAAAATTACTAAGGGCAAAATATACCAAATCATGGCAAGGTATTAAAAAGGGTTACCTACGTGTGATCTACCTAAATAGGTAAAATATCAAATGAGATCACAACTGATCATGTCATTCCATTGCCATGAAACATAATTGGCATACCATAAAAATTGCACAGCATTAATTTGTCGGCATTCCACAAGTTTAACATTAGGCATATTTTAGCAATGTGATCAGATCAGTTGCTTATGTGATCCAGATCACAAGTAGTTCTCCAATACATCATAAGTTAAAACCAAATTGCAAAAACGTAAATGCACTCTTCTGTGATCTTGTTTGGAATTTTGCCTATTTAGGTACTAAGATCACAAATGGGTAACCATTTTTCTTACCTTGCGCACTAAAACGATGGAGGCTTCCACAGAAATGATTCAGCTTCAGACCATGCAACAAAATGGTTACACAGTCGTAATGCCAAAATATGCCAAAATAATTATGGGCTAAATATACCAAATCATTATAAAATGGCAAGGTATTAAAAAAGGTTACCTACTTGTGATCTACCTAAATAGGTAAAATATCAAATGAGATCACAACTGATCATGTCATTCCATTGCCATGAAACCTAAACTTGGCATACCATAAAAATTACACAGCATCAATTTGTTGAAATACCACAAGTTTAATACTAGGCATAATTTAGCAATGTGATCAGATCATGTGCTTTTGTGATCCAGATCACAAGTAGTTCTCAAATACACATCATAGGATTACTTTAAAACCAAATTGTAAAAACGCAAATGCACTCCTCTGTGTTTTTCTGTGATCTTATTTGGTATTTAGCCTATTTAGGTACTAAGATCACAAATGGGTATCAAAAAGAACTAGATATCATAAAGGGGTTACCTACTTGTGATCTACGGTACCTAAATTGGTGAAATATCAAATGAGATCATAGAAAAACACAGAGGGGAGTGCATTTGCTTTTTTGCAATTGGGTTATAACCCACTCACCATCACCAACGATGTAGTTAAGAACTGGCTTATGAACTGAATCACAAAAGTGCATATGCATGATCTGATCACAATGTCAAAATATGCCTATTATATATTGTGAGGGGAAACGCTTGCTTGGGTCGGGGGTGTACTCGCTTGGCAAACGAAAGGTTGACTCCTCAGGTCTCAGGGTAATCGAAGAACGAATGTTCAAAGACGAAAATAATTAAATAGGAAATTTAATTATACAAAAAGAAATACTTGTTGTAGTATACAAACGCGTTAACAAATGTTCAGCAACTCTATCAGCGCGATGACACAAAACAGCTGACTATCGCGGCTGAGGCTCAGGCTAGATCTGATTAATTAAAGTTAATCGCTTCAACAAGAAGGCTCGTATGGCCTGATCAGTGACATCACGGTTAATTACTCCGTGGTGCCACTGATGCAATTTTACATTCTTTCTAATTGCAAAAGCTAGTTTAGCTCAGTTCTCCAGCATTCTTAGCTAAGGAATTTGGTTGAACGTCACAATATGAAAATCCTTGTATGTCAACAAATTTGTGCTGTAAAATGTTTAAAAAGTAAAGGAATTTATTTATGAATATGGAATTTCATATTTAAATTTAATACCATGTTTTTATTGAGGGGCAAAACCGCTTAGGTAAGTATTTTTACAAAGTAAAAAGTGCCTCCTTGGATTCAGGTTAACATATCAGCCTATGGTAAAATTGAAGTGAGGCCCCTAAGTACTAAGAACTACCATTCTGATAATTTCTTACCAAGAATTTAAGCAAATCCAACTATACTTAGGTCAATATTCATCTAATTCATGCTAATTCAGTATGTAAAGTTTAGAATTTTTGAAGAGGCTACTCACCAGCAGAGACGTGTGGGCAAGTTGCTTTTTTACCACGTGTTGTTGGATCTGGATTATTATTATTGTTCCTTTTGGGATGTCCTAGCATTTAAATTCTTGATAGTTAAATCGGAAAATACTTCATTTTTGAACTGTTTGAAGGCCGCTTTAAAAGTCTTGCAGGCTCGTAGGCCTCACCCACAAAATATATGGTGAGAAATAAAAACAGCCATACCGCCATCTTGGATACACTGAGACCAAAGGCCAGAAGACCGTAGGCCAGAAACCAGTCACTTCTCCCGTGTGAAATTTCACTCACCCATGCCAATTTTTGCAGATTCTCGCTCATTTTCTCGTTGTAGGTCTGTTTAACTTAATTTCTTCAACTAGTACTTCATTCCAAACTGAAAAATCACTCACTTTTCTTATAAATACAGCACACATCGGAGAATTTTGAACACGAAAGGTCGGCCATTACAAGTTTTCGATTTGCACCTTAGCCTGGCTACCTGCAATGTTGTCAATTTTGTATTATACCAGCATCTAGATTAAATGCCTTTGATTTTTGCTGCGGAAGGGGCTGTCTATAAATTACGTTTGCAGTTAGGTGGGTGGGTCATTATTTAATTGGGATTATTCCTATTAAAAATGTGAAAATATGACGAACGTTGCAAACGTTCACAACAATTTGTAAAGTTTGAAGAACGTGAAGAAAATTTGACGAACGTTCGCAAAAAACTTGAAAATTTTATAAAGATGATGTCCAGCTAGTCTACAAAGGGGTAGGTGGGTGGGTCCTAAACTCGGTATTATTTGTAAACGTCATTTCTGGACAGCCCCCCAAGAACCTGGATTTTTCTAAATCGTTTCTCTTTATTTTTAATTAGAAAAATGTAATAGATAAATGTTTAAATAGTCTCAATTCAATGTTGAAGCATATATTAAAGACATTATTAAAGCATTTCAGCGAAGAAATTTTTTTTAATAAATTATATACACGAATAAAGAAGGTATACATTATGCTTTGGACACTGGGTTGAAATGAAAAAATCCAAAACTTTCTATTTTTTAACAAATATATAAAACTATAGCCAACGAAACAAAACAAAATTACTAAAACAAGGATTTTACGAGTGGATACGTCTCGATATATAAACACTAAAAAGTAAAAATTAAAAAAAAAAATTGGCCGGAATACTTTTCTGCACTTTTCAGGCTGATATGGATATGACACCCATTTAAATGAAATGATTTTTGGAATTTAGAATATTTTGATCTAAAAGTCATTAAAAATAATGAGCACTGCCATCATTTTTTTTGGTTATATTACGAGTAATAAGTTTTAAACCTTGAAATTTTACTGAAAACTTTTCGTGATAAAATTGCAGCTTGGCCATAAAAACAAACACTTAAAAATTGACTCGAACTTTAAAAGTACATTTGAAAGCGTGTAACCGGGGATTTGGAAAATAAGAAATTCTAACAAAAAAAAGTTTCTGTTCCAAAGTAACCCAGCAATAAAACTTCTGCCGCAAATTCGAAGTATTCTGCAGAAAAACTGTACAAAAATGCAGAAAAACTGCAGAAAATTGCCTAAAATCTGCAGAAAATTGCCGGAAAACTGCAGAAAATTGCCGAAAAACTGCAGAAAAATGCCGAAAAACTGCAGAAATCTGCAGAGAAATTGCAGAAAGAACTGTAATTTAAGTTAAGTTTCCGAACGTTTATGAAACAAAAATCTACATCATTTGTGCAGTTTTTCTGTAGAAAAAAACATTCACTTTTTTCTGCATTTTTATACAGTATTTTTGTAATTTTTCTACAGTGTTTCTGCATATTTTTTATATTTTAGTATACAGAAAAACTGCAAAAATAATAATGCAGGAAAATTACAAAAATACTGTATAAAAAAAATTCAGAAAAATTGTAGAAAAAAAACCTGCACGTTTTTTACACAAAAATTGCACAAATTATGTAGACTTTTGTTTCAGAAACAAGTTTTCTGCAGTTTAAGACTGCAAACAAACTGCAGAAGACTTCGAATTTTCTGCAGAATTCTTTTGCTGGAAAACTGCTGAACTTCTACAATTTTTCTTATACACCTGTACCAAAAAAATGCAGTTTACAAAACTTCAGAAAAACTGTACACTGTAGTCCTTCTGATATAAAACTACAGTATTTTAAGGCTTCTTTGCAATTTAGGTTTTATAAACTACAGATGTACTGCACTTATTAATACCAGAAAACTTGCAGAAATTCAGCAGTTACTCATTGACAATAAATGGAGTTCTCCGAACTTGTAGAGAACCAAGGATTTAACACTGGAGTACAATGTTCCGCTAGCAAACAAAATGATGAATCTAGAATAATCAAAACCTAAACTTCTGTACGAGCCTAGAGTCTCGCAAAGTCCCCAAGAAAACACACAACGAGAAACGACAAAATAATATAAAAAAGTGAATACTGGTACATAAAAATGGCGACACTGCACAGAGCCGCGTGTACAAAATCAAATGCTAGGCGAATGGAATGACGTTAAGAATTCGCTGAGTACAACATAGCGGACTTTGGGGAACTCCTGAGAACGAAATCTGAGCAGTTTGGACTAAGTTTCAATATCTCAGTACTAGATATTTACGAGTTCAGCCCTATCCCAGTAAAAAAAAAAAAATCCTGCAGAAAATTCGTAGTTTTTTTTCTGCAGTTTATTTGCAGTCTTAAACTGCAGAAAAACTTTAGTTTAAGTTAAGTTTCTGAACGTTTAAGAAACAAAAACCTACATAATTTGCGCAGTTTTTGTGCAAAAAACATGCATGTTTTTTTTTTTTTTTCTACAGTTTTTCTGCTATTTTTATACAGTATTTATCTGTAATCTTACCACAGGGTTTATGCTTTTTTCCTACATTCTAGTGATACAGAAAAACTGCAGAAAAATAACCAAAATACTGTATAAAAAATGCAGAAAAACTGAAAAAAAAACTGCATAAATTATGTAGGTTCTGGTTTCATAAAACGTTCTGCAGTTTAAGACTGCAAATAAACTGCAAAAAATTCGAAAAAAAACTAAAACTGCAGGGTGTTTTTTAATGGGATTCACTGGGCAATTATACAGAGCCGAGTAATAAATCTCAGCAGCTCAGTACATATCTCAGCAGTTGCATTAAGTTTTAAAATTGGAGTTCAATTCTTCCTGATTTTTTTGAAAATTTCCAGCAAAAATTTGTCAAAACTGGGTTAAGGCCTCTGCATTTTTTTTGGCTAAGGTACTGTCACCTGGTATCGAGTTTTTTTTTTGGCCCAAAAATAGACCCGAATACATATTCAGGTGCAAGTAATTTGTGGTCATATTTTGTGGAAAACAAATTTTGACCACAAAATATTGCTAAAAAATTACATTCGGGGCGAAAAAGTGCTTTTACCAGATGACATTAGCTGCTCGATTTGCTAATTCTCGGCAAAAATACAATATTTAAAGCGAGATTTGCATGAAAAAGACTTGGTGAGTTCGGGTCGAGCTTTGTACCTATACGAGTGTTAATATTGCTTAAAAAGAATATGAATCGAGAAATATCCGACAGACCATCGGGTGAGTCGGTCCTAGATTATTTATTGGAGTTCGGCACCATGTCTGGAATGTGGACGCAGCAGGACGATTGGCTGCATCTCCTCGTGTCGACAGGTGCACATTTTCTGGGATTGTTTCGCACATAAGCTCGGTAAACCAGTTGAGAACCAGTGGCTTGGGAATCAAAATTGGATTTAGTCAGGAAACAGTTCGTAACTGGTTGGGAAACGGATCGTAACTGGTTGGGAAACGGATCGTAACTGGTTGGGAAACGGTTGTAACTGACTGGGAAACGGCTTGCAACTAGTTGGGAAACTGTTTGTAACTGGTTGGGAAACGGTTCGTAACTAGCTTGGAAAAAGTTCGTAACTGGTTGGGAAACAGTTTGCAACTAGTTGGGAAACTGTTTGTAACTTATTGAGAAAATGTTTGTTACTGGTTGGGGAAACAGTTCGTAACTGGCTGGGAAACAGTTCGTAAAGTTTTGGTTGGGAAACGGTTCGTAACTGTTTAGAAAACGGGTTCATAACTGCTTGGGAAACGGTTCATAGCTGGTTAGGAAACGGTTCGTAACTGGTTGGGAAATGGCTCATAACTGGTAGGGAATCGGCTCATAACTGGTAGGGAAACAGTTTGAAACTGGTTGGGAAATGGTTCGTAACTGGTTGATAATCAGTTCATAACTGGCTGGAAACCAGTTCGTAAGGAACCAGTTTAACCATTCGGAAACCACATTTATCCAGTTGGTAGCTGGTTGGGAACCAGTTCGTAAGGATCCAGTTTAACTGATACAAAGCCCATTTATCCAGTTGGTAGCAGATTGGGATCCAATTAGTTAGTAGCTAGTTAAACTAGCTGATGGCCACATTTGTTAGGTGGTAACCAATTACTTACAAGATGAGAGAAGTCTGGTATTCATGCTGTCTCTAGTTCACAGTTCTTTGGGAACCAGGTCATTGGTCATCGTCACCCCTCCAGTAGGTAGTTTTTGAACCACATTATCCAGATGGTGAAACCAGCTCATAGAGGCTGAGATCTAATCTGTGCTAGTTGGTAACCAGTTGAGATGTCTTTTGAACAGGTCACAGTAGGCGAGAAACACATTTGTTGATGGTTCGACCAGTAGGGAAAGAGTAGGAAACCAGTTCATCGATGGTTGTGACCCAGTTAGTAGCAAATTGGAAAGCAGTAAACCAGATCTCTCGTCTGCAGTACGCTGGTATAAAAATTTGTAGAACGTTGTGACCAGTTGAGAACCAGTGCATTAGTGCCCAGTTCATATTTGGTTGTGATCCAGCCAGCAATATAGTAAACCAGATTTGATCCAGTTCAAAGCTAGTTGTTGATACCTGGTTAGTGCCAGTTGGAAACCAGTTCATATTTGGTTGTGATCTGACTTGTAACTAGTCAGATAATCAGTTGGTGACCAGTTTGGCTGATGATGGAAATGATTCACGCACACGAGAGGAACTGATTTGCAGCTAGTTGGTAACCAGTATGTATATAAAGCAGTTACAAGCTGGTAACCGGCTTGAAACCAATTAGATCCAACTGGTGGCTTGAGGGATCAAGACGGCAACAATGATCAGAATCAGTTCGCCTGGCCAGAACTGGTCACGAATATCCTCTCTGGTTAGGAGAAAAGTATCACTTTTCCTATCGAAAAGTTTATAACGAAAACTAGTTTGGCAAAAAAAAAAAAAAAAACTATGAAAAAGTTGGATTTCGGACTGAGTCACGGATGATGGAAGAGATCCATGTGCATTGATCCAGGATTTTATACATTCCCGTAGAGATGCAAAAACAGACGACTGGAAGCGAAGATTGGTCTCGTAAATTCTCACAAGGTGGTTTCTCCGTTGGGACACTCGTCGCCGTCCGGCTCAATGCAGAATTTAGGACGGGACAGCCTGGTCTCCTCGTTGTCCACCCACCTCTTCACGCACGGAATGAAAAAGCTCAGGAGGGCCGAGATGGCGATCATCCCACCGGCCACGCAGAAAGGCAGAGTGTAGTCGGCAGTGAGGTCGTACATGGCACCTGCGAGAAAAAAAAAAGGAATTTAACAGAAAATTAAGTACAGAATCATTATTGAACTATAAACTGTAGAAAGAAAGAAAATATACAAAATGTTGAGAATTATCATATCGATGATTTAATTCAGAAGTGACAAATAAGCCAAAAGTTGCTTTTGGGATAATAGCGTTTTTATGGGAAAACGGTATAACTTGGAAATAAACAATGTTAAAAGACGGAAATTTGGTGAACAGATAGAACAATATCTTTATTTTATAAGGAATGTGCTTATTTTTGTTAAACAATTAAATTAGTGTATTAATTAAGTAATTTGAGAAATAAAATGTTTAAAAATGCAAATTCGCTAGTTTGACTTCGATTATTTTTGCAGGAAAACAAAATAAATTAAGTGTGAAATAGCGAATGTGCACATCCATTAGTTTGCCTATTAAATAAAAAAATTTAAAGAATGAGCGAAAATTGTCAAGTTCGCTACTTGTACAAGTTAATAAAATTTCAGATGACGAAAATATTTTAAAAGTAAAGTTACGAATGGTACCATTCGCTACTTGTAACTTTTAGGAATGACAGCTTGTTGGATATTCGCTACTGTTCACTTCTGACTTTTAATAATTATTGGTTAAATTAATTTCTGTAACTTTAGGTTCGTTAGAGACCCTTCAAGGATCACAATGGTACAATTATCTCATTTTTGACAAATTGGCTTATTCTCTACTTCTGAATTAAGCCATCGATATCTAGGACAGCGTTATAGACTTTTGTCGAAATAATTATTGCATTTTTTTAAAAAAAAATTTAAATGCTTTAAAATGACAGAAAACATTTACCAACTCACGGTAAAAAAAAATTATTATAAAATAACCATTTTATTTATGGTAAAACGGAAATCATAAGTGTCCTAGCTGGAGAAATTTCCTAAATTTTGGTATTTTTAACATGTCTCTATACTATTTGCAATTTTTTTTATGAATCTAACTCAAAAAATCGTGTTTTCATACTTAAAAAAAGGAAATAAGTCAAAAATATTAGAGAAATGTCAAAAATACCAAATTGTTTAGAATTATCATACCTAGGACACTGTTATATTTTTTGTCAAAATAATTATTACTTTTTAAAAAAAAAAATTAAATTCTTTAAAATAACAAAGAAAAACATTTACCACAACATGGGAAAAATTATTACAAAATAATCATTATATTTATGCAAAAATGGATTTCACAGTATCCTAGCTGGATAAATTTCCAAAATTTTGGTGTTTTTGACATTTATTCAATATTTGTACTTTCTTTCTAGGAATCTTAACTCGAAATTTGTGTTTTCATAATTAAAAAAAAATTTAAAAAAGTAAAAATATTAGAGAAATGTGAAAAATACAAAAAAGTTGAAAATTATCATATCTAGGACCCAGTTATAGACTTTTGTCGAAATAATTACTACATTTTTATAAATAAATTTAAATGCATTAAAATGACAAGTAAAACATTTACCAGTTTACGGGAAAAAATTATTACAAAATAGCCACTTTATTTCTGCAAAATGGGATTTCAGTGCCCTAGCTGGATAAATTTCCTAAATTTTGGTATTTTTGTATTTTTTTTTAGGAATCTAACTCGAAAATCGTGTTTTCAAATTCTCAATAATAAAAAAAGTACAAATATTAGAGAAGTGTCAAAAACACCAAAATTTAAGAAATTTATTTAGCTAGGACACTACGAAATCCCTTTGGCATAAATAGAATGCTTACCTGAAATTTTGTAATAATTATTTTTTCCTGTGAGGTGGAAATTAATTGTTAGTGCATTTTAATGCCATTATATTTTTTTTTTTTTAAAGTTTAATAATTATTTCGAAAAAATGATTCAACAGGGTCCAAGATATGATAATTCTCTACAATTTGGTATTTTTGCTTTCTTACTACTACCTTTAGTTCAAAAATGATTTTGCACATTAGTGAAATTCCCCCTTAAACTAATCTCGATTAAATTTTTGTTAAAGTGCCATCCTGTCGGTTAATAACTTAAACGCAGAAATTCTTCCGTTTTCAGAACGGTTTTTATACCAGCAAATGGCGTTCCCACGAGGGCGGCACCTCCGCGGAACAGGATGAGTAACCCGAACGAATTGGTTAGTTTCTCCAGGCCGAGTAAGTCGACCAAGATGATGGACGTGAGTGATACATAAGCAGCTGCAAGAAAAAATGAACTAAATTCAGACTGGATTCCGTTGTAAGATCATGCGAGACTTGTTAAAATCTTACCAATAAATAGTCCAAAGCAGACGCAAACGACTACCAAGAGTGCGTAAGTTGTACAAAAAGGAATTATAAAAACGGCGACTCCACTCAGCGCCAAGCACACGTTGTTTACGAGGAGCGCATCAACGCTCGGTCGGTCCGTTAGCCAGCCAAAGAATAGCCGACCGAACGTGTTTGTGATGCCGATGATGGAGAGTAAGAAGGCGGCCCTGTCCGGAGTGACATTCTGAAATTCATAGAAAATATTCCTTAATTCAAATTTTTTTGTCTATTTTTTTTTCCACAGCTTTCTGAATTTTGTATTTTTAGATACCAAATTATAGCATGAACTGCTTGCCTGACTTGACTATAGATCCTAGTCTTATTATAAATTGTATATTTTGTTTAGAAAAAAAATGTGTGGAGTTTTCAAGATTTTTCAAAAGTATTTCCAAAACTTGCTCCCATTTTCTCGGATGAATGAAAATATTCACTATTTTTGCTGATTACCTATAAATATCCACTGATTTTATCCCGAAAACTATTCCAAACTGAAAAAGATTGTGTATTCTTATAATTTTTTCCTAATTTTTGGCTTTTTTTTAATGCATTTTTTTTCAAAAATGAATAAATATTTCGTTCTCATTATCCTCTTTTGAAAAAAAAAATATTAAACGATTTTTTTTTTATTATTCTCGTAATTTTCTTAAACACGTTATGCCGAGAAATAAACCACATAAGAAAGAACAACTAAACTGTTTATCAAAATCTGGGAAAAAAATTGAATTATTGCTTATTTTTAGAAAATTTGAAAAAAAGGGATGCTCTTTCAAAGAGAAACAATTTTGACTAAATTCCACAAATTCTACAAAAATAAAGTTAAACAAGTTACGCATAAATTCCAAAAATTGCGGAGATAAAAACTGGAAATCTTTTTTATAATTTTGGTTCAAATAATAACTAAGTTTTATTTAAGAGTTGTGCTTAAAAAAGTTTGGAAAAAGTAGGCCTATAATTTAAAAGAAAAATTCCGAATTTTTAATTCTGCAATTTTTATTGTAAAACTGTTAGCAACTCTAAAAATTATTAATGGAATTTAAAAAATGAGGGAAAAAATGGAAATTCTTTTCATAATTTTGGTAAATATAATAACTCTGTTTTATTTAAATGGGGGGAAAAACTGGAAATATTTTTCATAATTTTGGTAATAATAATAACTCAATTTAATTTAAATGGGGAAAAAACTGGGAATCTTTTTCATAATTATATAAAAATAAATAAAAAATAATAATTTAGTTTACTTTAAATGGGGAAAAAACTGGAAATCTTTTTCATAATTTTGGTATAAATAACAATTCGGTTTTTTAATTTAAATGGGCAAAAAACTGGATTTTTTTCAGAATTTTGGTAAAAATAATAGCTCAGGTTAATTTTAAAGTTCTGCCTAAAAAAAATTGGGAAAAGTATTATTTAAAGAAAAATCCTGAACTTCCAATTCTCCAAATTTTAGTTCTAAAACTGTTAGTAACTCGAAAAACTATTTACGGAATTTAAAAAATTGGGGGGAAAAAACCAATTTCTACAATTTTCTATTTTCCAAAATTTCATTGTAAAAACTGTTCGGTTACGTTTTTATAAAGAGAAAAAAGAATTTTCCAAAATTTCTTTGAAAAATTGCTTGACATTGCCTATTTTCATGCACAATTTTGCCAAATTTTTCACAAAAAACAGGCAAACTTCCAACATTTTACCAACAATTTCTCCGCATTTCGGATTCATACTCACCAGTTGTCCAGCAAAATCCGTAATATACACAAACGGCACGTAGAACCCGAGCATCCCGAAGATATTCGAGATGCCGATGAGCAGGAAAACCGGATTCTTGAGGAGCGAAAAGTCCAGCATGGCGGCCACCGTGTCGGTCATGGAGCGGGGAAAGGCGAAGCACCAGCACACGATCTGCCTCTCGTCCGGGTCGTTGGGCTCCACGTGGTAAGTGTAGCTGCCGTCCGGAACCTGCTGCACGGTGACGGTGGACTTGGGGATGGACATGACGCTGGCCCGGTACGTGTCCATGTCCCGCTGCGAGTTTGTGTATTCGGGCAGATGGGCAATGCTGCCGCTGTAGAAGATATCCTTCCGGTACATGGGCCTTGCAAACTCCTTCTTCTCGGGCTGCTGCTGCGACCGGCCCATAGTCACCGTAGAAGTGGATCCCACCTGGGACCCCCCGTTCACCTTGACCCACACCTCCTCCACCGAGCAGTTGTTGTTCTTGCTCTGGAAGGGCGGGATCACGCCGCTGTTGGACAGCTTCAGCTGCAGGCTGTACTTGCGCGGCTCGCCGTCCACGGTCTGGTTGCTCTGCGACATCTTCATGATGGCGCCGTTGGCCGCCCGGATGTAGTTGCGCCGCACCATTCCCTCCAGCACGGGCAGGCTCTGGTTCTTGGGGATGCCGTTGGGCACGCGCACGCCCGAGGGCACCACCTCCTTCTCGGCCAGCATGGCCAGGGCCGGCGAGACGGGGGGCGGCCGGGTCATGTCCACGGAGGCCCGGTGGAGATCGGGCACCTTGCCCTCGGCGATGGTCGGCAGCGGGGTGACCGGCGTGTCCGGCCCGCGCCCAAACTGGTCCAGGTTGAGGCTGGAGTGCACGCCCGGCTCCAGGTTTACGGGGATCTTGGCCCGCCTTTCCATGGTGCCGTCCGGCAGCTGCACCATGAAGTACTGGCTGCCGCAGATGGAGCCGCGCTCCATCTGGAACTTCTTCTCCTCGGCCATGCGCTGCAGCAGAGGCTTGGCCAGGCTCGACAGGGACGGGGCCTCCAGAGGCCGCATCAGGGCTCCCATCACCTGTAATAAAAGAAAAATATTAAACGTTCTGATCTATTCTGGGATTGTGGTAGAAGTTATTTACCAGAAATGTGATTTTTTAAACGAAAATCGTGAATATTTGGCATGAATCATGATTTTTGGAAAATAAAAAAACCAAAATCTTCATTGAATTGAGATTTAAATCGGGGATATTGCTAAAATTGTGATTTTTTTTTTAAAGCAGTAATAAAACATAATTTGACTAAATTATGGAAATATTTCAATAAAAATGTGATTTTAACACAATAATTGTGATTAATTGACATGAATCGGGATTTTTTGAAAATGAAAAATGAAAATTTCATAGAAACGGCATTTAAGAAAATGGGGATATTGCTAAAATTGTGATTTTTCAAGCAGTAATAAAACATAATTTGAATAAATTATAGAATTATTTAAATAAAATTGTGATTTTCCAAACAATAATTGTGATTAATTGACATGAATCGTGATTTTTGGAAAATAAAAAATTAAAATGTTCATAGAAACGGGATTTAAATCAGGGTTCTTGCCAAAATTGCGATTTTTCAAGCAGTAATCACAAAATAATTAATTTAAGTAAATTATGGAATTATTTCACTAAAAATGTGATTTTTCAAACAATAATTGTGATTATTTGGCATGTTTCGTGATTTTTGGAAAGTGAAAAATTAAAATTTCGTAGAATCGGGATTTAAGAAATGGGGGATACATGTATTGCTAAAATTGCAACTTTTCAAACAGTAATCTCAAATAATTTGACTAAATTCTGGATTGATTTCACCAAAACGTGATTTTCCAAACAATAATTGTGATTATTTGGCATAAATCATGATTTTTGGCAAATGAAAAATCAAAATGTTCATAGAATCGGGATTTTAATCCGGGATATTGCTAACATTGTGATTTTTCAAGCAGTAATAGCAAATAATTTGCCTAAATCATCAATTTTTTATAAATTAAAAAATGTTCTTCAAATTGTGATTTAAGATACTGACGATAAGATCAAAACTGTGATTTTCGAATTTTGCTTTAAAAAAAATAAGAACAAGAACGTGAAAATTGCCATAAAATCGCTATTTAAGGGTGTACTGCCAAAATTATGATTTTTGAATGATATTTATGAGATAGAAATCCTATATTATTTAAGAAACTATGATTATTGAATGTCACATTTGAAAATGAATTTAAACTCTAAGGTAGTTGTGATTGCCAAAATTTGTGCTTTTCGTGTCATGATTTTCAGACCAAAATCCAGATTTGGATGGAATCGTGATTTACGAAATGGAAATAGCCAAAATTGTAAATGTAAAATTAGGATTTTCAGACATAACCAAAATTGTAAGGAATCAACACTAATCATGATATTGCCAAAATTACATTATATATGAAGTATGATTTTCAGATTAAAAATAAAACTTTAATGGAATCATGATTTAAGAAATGAAAATAGTCAAAATCGTGAGTTATAAATAAGGATTTTCAGGGAAAATCCAAAATTGAAAGGAATCATGATTTAAGAAATCGTGATATTGCCCAAATTATCTTTCATGAATTACGATTTTCAGACTAAAAATACAAACTTTAATGAAATCGTGATTAAAAAATGTGATTTTTGCCAAAATTGTTTTTCCAACTCAAATTTGCTACGATCTTGTTTCAAAAATCACAATATTTTTTTCCTTCTACTTGATTTTAAGAAACACATTTGGGACAAATCGATGGCTTAATTAAGAAGTAGCGAATGAGCCAAAATTTGCTTTCAAGCTAATAGCATTTTTATGGGGGAAATGGTATAATTTGGTAATAAACAATGTTAAAAGGCTAAAATTTTGTTAAATAATTAAAGTAGTAAATTAATAAAGTCATTTGAGAAATCAAAGGCTTAAAAATGCCCATTCGCTAGCTTGACTTTGATTAATTTTGCAGGAAAGACGAAATAAATAGTGTAAAATAGCGAATGTGCACATCCATTAGTTTGCCTATTGAATAAAGTAAATGTAAACAAAAAGTAGCAAATGTTTCCACATTCGCTATTCCTATTGTCTCGAGCAATTTATAAAAAATATACTAACGAATGGTACCATTCACTACTTGTAACTTTTAAGGATGATACCTTGATGGATATTCGCTACTCTTCACTTCTGTAACTTCAACAGTTATTGGGAATTTCTGTAACTTTAGGTGATTTAGGGACACTTCCAGGATCACAATTGTTCACTAATCTTATTTTTGACAAATTGGCTCATTTGCTACTCCTGAACTACGCCATCAAAACATACCAGATTTCAAATCAAGATTTCTCTTTTCAAACTGAAAATGATTTTCGATTCATTTTTGATGGGAAGGGACCAACTCACCATGCAGTTGAGAATCAATCCAGCCATGATGAGCAGCGAGCCCTTCCAGCCGTACTCCTCCAGCAGGAACTGCGAAAGCGGAGCGAACAGGAAGGTGCCGACCCCCGACCCGCACACCGCGACTCCGGTGGCAAACGCCCGCTTCTTCTCGAAGTAGTAGCCCACGCTGACGATCGCTGGCAGATAGACCAAGCCGAAGCCGATACCTGGGGGACAGCGGATGCAAGAAAGAAATGGGGAATTCCCATAAGTCCGAAAAAACAAGGAGATACGGTCCATCATAGTAAGAGTTCCGCAGTAAACTACACAATTTCTGGTATTTAAACTGCAATCCACGTTTCAGCAGTATTCTTTTCTGCTGGATTCGATGTTTTTCTGCAGTTTTATATGCATGATGCGACAGAAATTCTGTAATTTACTCTGGAACCTCTATAATTCAGGCAAAACCGAAGTATGCATTCTTATACTGCAGCAAATTTGGGGGGGGGGGAAATGTAAAATTTTTGGAATATTATTATATTCCTACCATTGTATAACTTTCTGTATTAGACCCCATTTTGAAAAATACATTAGATAACATTTCTATATATTTGAAAAAATTCACATCATAATTTTCCTAAAAAATTTCTAAACGAGCAAGCAAGATACTAGCTTAATATTTAGGAAAAATGTAAGAGAATTTCTCACTATTTGGTGGAAAAAATTCATAATATTCTGAATTTTTTTAAAAAAAATTCATATAATATTCCCTACTAATAAGATTGATGTATTGAAAATTTCCCCAAAATATAGGAATATTATAGAAATTTGTTCCAAATAATACAGTAATATTAAGCATTTATTTAGGGAAAACACAAATAAATTTTTCAATATTTGGAAATAAAACTTCAAAAATAATCTTACATTTTTTGGCAAAAATTCATACAATATTCCCAAATAATGTAAATATAGTATTAACAAAATTTTTCCCCAAAATACAATAATATTTTTGGAATTTTATGCCAAAATACTGGAAATACTCGTAGAAATTTTAACCCCAAAATATAGGACTATAATATAAATTTGTTTTAATATAGGAATATTATAAGAATTATTCTTTTCCAAATTTCTTGGTTTATAATATTCTAGAAATTTTTCTCCATAACAGATAAGAATATATTTTATTCTAGAAATTTTCTCCAAAAAAGATAAGAATATTTATTCTAGAAATCATCCCTAAAATAGACAAGAATATTTATTATAGAAATTTTCTCCCAAAAAGATATAAGAATATTCTAGAAATTTTCTCTTAAAATAAATAAGAATATTCTAGAAATTTTTTCCCAAAACGATAAGAATATTCTAGAAATTTACTCAGAAAAATTTAAGAATATTCTAGAAATTTTCTCCAAAAAAATATATTCATATTCCAGAAATTTTCTCCCAAAAAGATAAGAATATTGTAGAAATATTCTCCCAAAAAAAAAACAATTGTAGAAATTTTGTCCCAAAAATATAAGAGTACTGTAGAAATTTTCTCCCAAACAAAGCATGTATGAATTTTCTTATTAAATAAATATACTAATTTTATAAGAATTTTGCCAAAAATATAGAAATGTTATGCTATTAAAGGAATATATTTTCAGAAAATTTAGGAGTCTTATAAAAACTTATTATCAAATGGACATTTGTTGCAATATAAGAATGTAAACGGTATATTAGCGGCTTTTGTTCCGAGAATACCAAAACAAGCGGCTCGGCTACTTCAATTTTGCCCGACTGTTTAGTAGTCAACAGACTACGACCGGTGCAGGGCACTTCAAAATTGAAATTTACCTCCCATGATGCCATAGGTGAGCATCAAGTAGTCAAGATTTGGTGAGAATTGGGCCAAGATGAAGGCGACGCAGCCGATAATACTTCCGGCGATGGTCACTGGACGACAACCAAACTTGTTGGTTAAGGCACTCACGATAGGACCTAAGGAACAAAAAGATCAGACTTTTTCCAAAAAAAATAAGGTCCTGGAGACCCGGATTATCACTCACCAGCCATTAAGTAACAACCGTTGAGTAGAGATCCGGCCCAAGCCGTCTTGGATTTGCCCTCTTGGAAATATTCGTCAAATTTGAGGAAGAAAATTCCGAAAGAATAAGCGATTCCGTCCACGATTAAGTTGCACATGAACGAAGCGAACACGATCACCCAACCCCAACCTGGAAACGATAAAAATTTCAGTTTTTTATGCCAAAAATTTGGCAAAAATCGTTCAGTTACCTCCATCAGGTGGCGCTGGAATGGGAGGGTCATCATCGTAATCTGTTCCAAAATCCATCAGTTCTTCATCTTCTGGCGTCGGTGTGAGCGGCTGCTTTTTTTCTTCGTCTTCTCTGGTGGCCGCCATCTTTTCGATGGACTTCTACAAAAAAAAAGCAGAAAATTTTATTAGAATTTTTAGTTGAGTCTAGCCCAATAAGTTCGATTTGACCATTTTCACAAATATTTTCAATTACGGCAGGTATTTTGAAGAAATTACCAAAAGTGGATTTTATTAAAGCACAACTTGTTTTACAATTTTGGTATAAAATTTCTTAATTTAGGTTTTAAAAAAATTAATTGGTTTTTTTTAATTCAAGATAATTACAATTAAGTTTTGGATTATTTTTAATAAATTACAACTTGTTAAAAAATTTTTTATACAAATTTCTTATTATAAATTTTGATAAAATAAATTCAATTTTTTTTTTTTTTTTTTTTGATTCAAGATAATTTCAATAAATTACAAAATGCCTATTTTTACACAAAAAAATGCATATCTTCTTAACAGCTTT
>JAQIXP010000697.1:0-23254 GCA_034700285.1 Proteroiulus fuscus
ATTCACCTGGAAGGACCATGGAAACCACGAAAACCAATTCAAGGCAGCCGACCTTGGGAATTGAACCCAGGTCTCCCAAATGCCAGGCGGGAGTGTTAACCACTACACCACCGTAGCTCGGTGGTATACGGTTAGAGCACGTATGCTACATCTGTGCCCTACAGTAACTTGTAGGGCAATGTAGAGCATCAGTTGCATTGCATCAATAATTCAATGCTTAATCACCCAGACAAATAAGCGCCATTAATTTTTCAAAAATTAAAACCCATCCTACTTTATCAAAAGTAGCCTACTATCTGCAACCTTTCCAGAATTAACTATAAGCAAAATTAAACCAAAATGCATAATTTATGCCATGAAATACATTTTGGGACGCAATGCACGGCTTACGTACCTAATGCACACAAACTCACTAACTCGTAAGTAAATTCATTAACAAATATGTTAATCTTGGACAATGCATACTGATAGCAAATGCATTAAAAAAACCTTACCTTGACATCGTCCAAAATTACGAGAGGTCCATTTACACCCGATACAGTCTTGTAGACTGAAATTGCAACAATGAAATTCCATTAGAGATTAAATCCGCAACAGAGAATAAAGAAAAAATGCCGGAATATCTAATCTCCGATTCCGAACAGCGATTTCCTAAATTCCGACACATATGTCAGCCAACAAACTTTACTCTACTGTCTTTATCTCTTTTCTTTGACGTAGTCGCTATTGATAAAAGCTTTTGCGCAACGTTTATTAATGGCTTTATGAGTACATTTTACAAATTGCCACACAATTAATAGGTATGAAATTTAGAAATCATAGACCTTCATTCGTTGGAAGGTATACAGGTAAATTATCGACTCAATATGGAAAAGTGGTTGAAACTGGTTTGTCCTATATCCTTCTTTTGCCAAGTATGAAGCAATAGGAAGCCTTTCTAGACTTTAAAAACTCCAAACCGTTGGGTTTTTCTATATTTTTTTTAATAATTAAACCTACCTGAAAAAATACTGCTTGGCAATGCGCCAAAAGTATGATTTACACCAAATTACAATTGATTATGGAACTGCCTCAATAAGAAGTTATGTTCCAAAAAAATTTTGCAAAACAGCTTTAAAGAAAATAAAATTAAAGCGGCTCGGCTGTGCATGAGTAAGAAATTAGTTTATTTCATAAATTCTTTGAACAGTTTAAACCAAGAAATGGTTTAAACAGCCACAAATGAGCTAAAATAAAATATGTATAATGGCAACTGACCAATGTTGCATTAAACTTAGCAAAGAACAAACTCAAAAAAGGAAAGAAGAAAACAAAACATTTTAGGGGAAAAAACACTAGAAAGGCTCAAAAATGGAAAACAGGGGGGCGTTACCACTCATGGTTTGTTAGCTTACTTTTGCAGCAAATTCATAGAAATAGGTTATTAATCTTTAAGAAAATGATCGAATCTATCCTAATGCATGCGTGGAAGACAAAAGAATTAAAATCGGCTTTATAATCGATAACAAACTAGTTTTTTTACTCGTTTTTTCATAGAAGGGATTGCATAAAAATATTTGCATTTTCTGCACATGCCATAGATTGATTAAATTGCAAACGTTTACTTACTTAATCTTGGTTGGGTGATATAATTTCGCTTCACAGCGAGTGCATGTTCTTTTCTTGCTTGTGCTGGTGAAATAAAAGTAGCAGGAACTCCTTTAATTGACATTTTTAAAATTAACTCAAACCGGAGCCGTGCGACGATCCAACAACTTGCAAGGAAAATGGATTCAGCTGGAGTCCAAAGGGGTGACGGAGAAGCACGCTTATTGGTCAAAACTTACCACGTGATTTAAAATATTTCGAAACGTACCTATCCCTGGTAATATCACGAGTGGAAAGTTTCAAGATTCCGAGGATCGCATCCCATCTTTCCCAACATTTTTTTAAAAACTAGACACCAAGTTCACAAAAAAGCAGCCCTTCATGAATCCTTTAAGAAATTCTAAAATAGCTACTAAAATTCGATTGGAAATCGGCCATCCATTATTCCTGAAATTATGAATCTGAAAATTCCACCCATGATTTACAAAATTTCCCGAAATCCACCTACCCATAGATTAATTTCCTTTATAAGAATCGATTTAGACTTTAGATTCACTTTGGCCAGCAACAGCGAATACAGTAAGGGGGGACAATTGCCGCCACCCCCCCCCCCCCTCCCCTTAGCAAAATACTGTATCCGCATGGATCTGCAAGATTAAAATCAAATCTGTACCATACAGTAATTCTGGGGATTCACTTTGCATGGGATTCATCATCGTCGATCCTAAGTAACCCTCCATTTTTTTGGGATATTATCGTATAATTGCCAAAATACCCACGTACCCATTTTTTGTCCAAAAATTCCAATCGAGCCTTTTCTAAATTCATAATTAAATTACAATTCCCAGAATGAATAAGAGGCAATAAACTGAATCAGAACAACATCTTTGGAAGTGTATTAAAAGCACGAGTGCAAATATATAAATCACAAACATTGCGGCTGATTTCCGCTATATAATTTAATTTAAAAATACCTCAATCAGTACGTGAATATCTTCCTGTTGTGAATGGTTTGCCACTGGAGGCCATTTCCCAGCGGCAAATGAGTCGATGGTAAAAGTATGTGCCTCCATGACCTGAAATAAGGGCAATTTGTAAACACGGAAAACGCATTTGTGTTAATTTGGCCTGATGGCACTAGTACCTGCCGTGGTGCAATCCTAGGAACAATCTCCAGTTACTTCGCGATCCAAAATTATACGGATTTACGTACACCTAGCAAAAATCGAAAACAGCTAGTATTATTTTGAGCCAATTGCAGATTCTTGTTTGTCCCTCAAACGTTGCAAAAATACAGGATTTTTTAACCAATACATAATAGTTAAGAGCAAATTTCAACCAATAAAATCTGTGTGCGGTAAAGATTTTAAAAGGCGAGTTTGTACTTGTAGGGATGTTGCGCAAAAAAAAAGCACTAGCACGAGTGTGGACGCATGCTGGATCAATACCAACCCCCAGACCCCTGCTGACCTAACTGTTTCTAACTTAACCTAGCCAAAACCAAAATCAAGGTGATACTTGCTGTCCTTTTAAGGTTAATGGTCTGAAAACCGAACTCACTCTTCCTTCTTTCTTCAGTCGAACCCTTTCCGCCTTGTTAATGTGTGCCTCGATACTAGTTTCCCCTCGCCCAATGAGTCTCGAATGCCAGACGGTTAGAGCTCCTAAGGCTATTATGACTCCGAGGCATAGTAGGCAAGAGTACATCATAATGCCATGATACCACGGCTCGTTTTCCCATGGAAATGCCTTGTTGTGCTTAGCAGAGGTCACCAATTGAAGCATGAGCTTTAATGTGTTAAATTCCTAATAAAAATGATTCAAAAAGTATCTGGTTAATTAGTCGTATTACAGTATAAGTCTATAAGTTAGTGTAACTAGTAGCGTTAGGTCGAGATTCCGATTCAGAAACTTGGTCGAAATTATAACGAAAGGAATTGAATGTTTTTTTATTAATCCTTTACTTAAACTTTTGGATAAAGCAGTATGTGGTGTTTTTGCAATTGAGGCCTATAGATAATTGCACTACCATAATTATTTTAAATTATTTTATGCATATCATGTACTTGGGTATATTTTGAAAAATTTACTTTGAGAAAGTCCATTTTACCCACACACTTCGGTTAACCGGACACCCCTGCCTTTTCCCTTTTAAAATCAATATGGAGAATTTTTAGAAAATTGCTTTTAAGCATGTATGTGTACCTTCAATGAGGTAAAATAGGCAAGAAAAAAGTTAAAAGAAATCCCGAACTAACGCTAGCATCTAGTGCATAACAAATTTGTTTACTTTTTCGCAAGAGGCAGTTTCGCACTTGATGGAAAGATTCCCAACGGAGCTGTTGATGTGTTGCTCACTCTGCAAGGAAATTCAAATCAACTTCTTGATCGAGCATGTGAGCAGTTAATTGATTAAAGGATGTACCTTGTAATTGGCAAAATGGTCCCAGAAGATATTCCCCCCAAAACTGACTAGGAAAATGGTTCCTGCGACCATGTAGATGCAGTATAGGAAAAAAAAGCGATGGTTGTAATGACCGATGCAGTTATTCACCCACGCTAATATCACGCAGTTAAGAATAATAATTCAAAGTTGCAGTTTTTGATAAATGAAAATTGAAGTGTGCCTCATATTTAACTTCTATATTGTCCTATGTTGGAAAAATTGTATTATTTTTTATGGTATTATGGACAACTGTTACAAAGTAGTTTGGTCCAATGAAAGGATTTCTTAAGATATTTAAAGTATATAATTATTTTAGCAAAATCTTATATGTCTTTTATAAGATCCAATTTGCTATAATACAGGAACATAGTTTTTTTTTTAAAAAATATACTTTTTAAGTTTTTTTTAAATAAACTATAATTGGATTATTTTGCTAAAAATTTAAAAACAGCTTTAGGACTACGTTTGTAAAAATACAAATATGTCAATATTTACAAAATATAACAATTGTTTAATGTTTTACACTATGAAATTCTTTTTGTGCCATCATTTCTGAATTGTACAGAAATATTGATATCTTTTAGTTCAATTACACTAGATTTGAAATTAATAAAAATGTTTTTCTTCAAATAATCTACATTAATTTTATAAGGCAGGTTTTACCCAAATTTACATAACTTTGGGATTCATGATTAATCTGGTAAAATATAGGAATTCAGCAATAACAAATAGGAGGAATAATAAGAAATTAAGAAAATCTAAAAATGTAATGTAAAAGTACTGATGTTGGGTGTTATTATGAATATTCCCCCAATATTTATCCAACTCAAGGTAGCAAAACCTTACTGGATAGAACTCCAAAACCCTTGCAAAAAAAAACAGGATACGACAATGGTGATCCATTTTCAGGACACAACGATTGCAGATGCTGCAGTGATGTGTCCTTGGAGGCTTTGGTGCAATGCATTTTTTGCATATGGAAACCACTTCCGGAATTAAATCCCCTTGCTGAAATATAAACAATCTGATTTATTGATTATCCGAGGATTATTTCCTTTAGACTGTCCATATCTAGGATGTGACCGGGGGTAACTACTTATTTCTTCACATCACAATTAATCTTTCACATTTTTCACCTCCCATTTATGCACTTTTATCACATTTTTACATTCATTTGCAACTAGGTTAATCTTTCTCAACTTTTTACAATATATGTTAATTTCTTAGCATTATAAAGTAATCATTTCTGCAGTAACAGAACGTCAACTTTTATATGGGATAATCTTAGATATTTGCATACCAGTTACACTTTTACTTATCAAATTTTGATAAATTCGTGTAGTTTCTTCTGAATATTAATTTTTTTTTACTACACCTGTCACATCCCTGCTCCTTAATAGGAACATAATAGGACTATTTACCTCGGGAGGATATCCCGGAGGCGTCATTGACGCCATGTAGTAATGGAAGCAAACGTTAATTAGCAACCAGTACCCAACGATTAGTAGAATAACTAAGGCAAATGCATTCCTGTGCCACCAATATGGAATTCCCACCAGGTGGGCGATGATGACTATGGACGCCATTAATGAGCAAACTCCCACAACAAAAACCTAAACAAATTGGAAATTTCTGAAAAAAACAACGAAGTTTGGCACTTTTTACATTCCTCTATAGGTTAGAATGGTACTTACGGGGCCAAAAAATCGGGTGAAATGATCCACAAACCAAAAGAGGGGTTCCATAGCAGTATCACATACATAAAAAAGGTCCATGAAGGAATTGTAAAACAGAGACGACAAGACCAGCTTGAAAAGCCGCCTTTTTGCCTTGAACCGGCTGCTGGCACGTTTTAGCCATATCCGCATGGTCCAGCGAAGCCTTGGCATGCCTACATTAGGAGTACCTCACCTGCATTGCCACTTCCATTACCCATAGCCTGGATACGTACAGAATAAAATATTTCAGAATAGAATTTCACAGATTCATAAATTTCTGTGGAATGAGCAAATCATTAAGGTGGTAGGTAAAGCAAACCAACGAATGAGACTTGTTCAAAGAATATTTAGGAATTGCCATTTAATTTAATAATTAAAGAAACATGTTATAAAACATTAGTGAGGCCCCTTCTAGAATACTGTGCTCCAGTTTGGAGTCCATGCAAGATAACCCATGTACAGTAGTATTGAAATGATATACAACGTAGAGCTGCTAGATTTATTAAAGGAAATTTATACCAAAGGACCGAGAGTGTGACAGAGATGCTACATTCTCTAAATTGGGAATCATTGCATTCTCAAAGAGAAGATTTAAGCATGGGTTTGTTCAAAAAGTTTACTTTGCCATGTAATTTGTATTTAGTTTCTGATATCTTTAAGCCAAATACTAATGCTGGAGGTAGGCATGTTCACTCTAATCTTCCGAAGGAAATTCGTGCTAGCGTAACGGATGCTTATTATTGGTCCTTTACATTTTCTTACGTTCTATAAAAAGACAATGGAATAATCTTCCTAAAAATAGTTAAAAATTGTTAGAAATTCAACTTAACGATGATACAACTGTATGACGTGGGAGTATCCTCCTGCAGATTGTGGGATACCTCCCCTTCCCTACCAAATGGCATCATTATATATATGCTAATCATAGCTGAATTGGATTGAATATAAGCTGGGGGTTCGTGGTTTTTATTTTCCATTTATGTTTAACAGCCAATGCAAAATTTCGAAATTATAACCAAATCGTTTATTTGAGTTTGTGGAAGCCATAAAATGGTAAAAAAGCTAGAATTTAATATTTGGCAGTAATTTAATCCAGAAATTTACAGAAATTTGTAGTGGCTCTTCTCAGCTAATTTTGGATCCCGGACTTAATTTGTCATCTAACCACACCAAAAACTACTGTACAGAATACAGATAGAAATAATTACCAAAGGGCATATGTACTAAGGTCCAACGTCTTTGGCATTTGAAGAGGTCAAAGGTAATGTTTACATTTACATGACAACAAAGTTCAAGGTCAGATATTATTTCACACATCAAACGACGTGTTACCCCACACCTGACATCTTAATAATGCTCTAATGAATGCAGGAAGCACAAATGAATGTAAATAACATTGATTTTAACTTATTTTCTAATAATAAAGCAATATTTTGGAAATATTTACCTAAAAAGGGAACCGAAATTGCCCTCCCCAAGCCGCTTAAAATGCTGTACGGAATCTTATTACGGCCAAAACTTGCACAAAATGGTGGTACGATAAAAAGTACGGAGTCCTTTACAGCTGTGGCCATTTAACAACCTGGCCTCGCCTTGAAGGAAATTCAACTTCCAGTTTCAAGTTTCTCGAAATTGAAATGAAAAATATCTTAGAATTAACCAAGTTAGAATGCAGTGCCTGCCAGATGACGTCTTGTACGTCATATTTTCATACTGCAATTTTGTTACTTTGCGAAAACTTTCTCAGGTTTGCAAGAGATTCCATTTCTTAGCCTCCAGTGACTGCTTGTGGTTATCCCTAGGCAAGCAATGTCTGTTTACAAATCAGCTGTCAAGTGGGATTAAGTTAAGGTAATCAATCGCTTTTAATTAAGCAAGTTCCCTGCACTCTCTACTTCCATGCAGCAACCTAAAATTGCGAAATTATGACTGCAAACAAAGTGTCACACCAGTACACTACTTTTAATACACTGTAGGTCGTGTTATTTTCTAACTGCCAAGGAAAAATGTCGAATTGCACTCAACTGGAAAAAAGGAAAATGCGAAAGAATACAACTGATAAAACAGCGACAGAGGTAAAGGGGGACCTGCGCTGGGAGAATATATTACATATGGAGATAACATTTTGCTAATAATTATTTAAAAATGCATTATATAGGTACATGCCTTGGTTACAGATGAATTCTCACAAGTTGTGGGTATCTCGGGGCGAGCAGATTTCTGGCTACAGTCATTTACGGTCCGGATTGACTCCTCGAAACCCGCAGAATGTGCTCAAAGGTCACTCGGGCGACGTGTGTCGCTTCGTGGCCACTCAAACATTCGTCGTCAGTGGTGGAAGGTATATTCCCAACCAAAAAAAAGTTTCTAATGTTTAAAAACTGCAGAAAATTCGATGCAATATCAAACATTGCATATTAATTATTATCATGCAAAAAAAAATACTGGGAAAAGCAGTTTTATGACTTTTTGCTGGCAAATTTTTATCAAACTCTAGTTTATCATTGGTTCCTATTTTAGTGATGGCGATATACAAGGGTGGCATGCGACCACCGGTCAGTTGGCATTTAGCGCAAATGGCAGTCATTGCGGGGAGATTAATACCATCGACTTCAGCAGAGACACTGTCGTCTCGGGTTCGAGGGATAGGACTGTGAAGGTGACAAATCCTTTTTTTTTTGCCATTTTTTTGAAGAATAAATGTTTTTCTCAAACGCCACAACTATGTTTCAAATTTGTAATGAGTAGCAAAAGAATAACGTCATCAGGCAGCCCATGCCCATTGTGCAATATTTCATGCTCATAATTCAGATGCAAGCCTTTCAGTTTGATTTTTCCATATCAGTTTGAGCCTAGCTTTCCAGCATTCGTCTAAATTGCTTATGGAAAACAGGATAGATGTAGGAAAACAGTAACGCTACACTGATATAGCAGTGACAAGCACAAATGGCCCATATTTCGTATATTTTGCTTATTATTTATATTTTTCCATTCATTCTATGCCTGATTTCTACAAATTTCCTAAGGTTTTTAATGCATCACAAAATTCCTAAAAATTCCTTTCAAATTACACTCCAGTGTACAAAATTCACTAATGTCGCACTCCTCAAGGTAGGCGGACAGGGCACATCCTGGTGGTATAAGGGAATGGAGGCAAAGTGTATAACCTATTTGAACGAATAGTGATACGCAATTTAATAAACTTAAAATATTTAATTTTGGAAGATCCCTAAAAAACTCCATATGTTCAAAAAATTAAAGTACATTTCAATGCAAATTTGGTACCCTGGTATAAGCCAAAAACATTCTGAACGGTTCATCTTCAATAGGTTTGGAGCCTGGACAACATTCTTTCTGAACGACTAAAACTCACCTTCAAGGACCGGGTGTGGTCTGTGGCCTTGAATCCATTGGCCGACTCCTTCGTCTGCGGAACTGGCGGTTGCTACGAACATCCGTTGATGCGCTACGACTTGCACAGGTGCCAAACTTGCAGTATCATTTCCCAGCGCATTTTCCAACAAACACTTTCTCATCGTTCATTTTTCCAGGGGCGAATTATTGGAGCAGTTGGGTAGTAATTACAACTATGGAGCGGGTGTCCTTCACGCAGTGTACGAAACTCCATTCTGCCTGTTGACGTGTGGCTACGACACATACATCCGCCTGTGGGACACCAGATGTTCAAACTGGTAAGTCGATGGAGTCGCGAGAACCGAAAGTGAAAAACTGCGTGCAATTGAAATTCGGAATTGCTCTCTTACAGTGTTGGAACGTGGGAAAATCCATATGACCTTGCCGTATACTGCCTCGCTTCCGACCACAACACTGCATTCGTCAGCGGCTCCTCGTCGCATGGTCTCGTGTGGCTGTGGGACAAGCGAGTTACGAACCCGATTCAGGTGAGATGAGAAGTGACAATCTGCCGTTTTCTTATATGACTACTACATATTTTAGGACACTTTTTCTTCTTCTTTCTACAGAAGCATTATGTCGGTTCCGGAAATAGCTCCGTCTATTCGTTGACGTTCGATCCGTGCCACTTGTACGTTTCTTTGGATCGTTCCCTCTATCTTTTGAATTTTAACAATGTCCGATCCTGATGTCGGCTTTCGCTATTCAATTTTTGTTGTAGAAATGCTTTTTTCTTTGTTCCCGTTATATAACCGTCAGTAAATTATCGTTGGCTTTCAGTTCACGCATTAGCAAAGTTTATTTAAAGTTCAGTAAGTCGCCAACAACGCAACGCTCGTTGGTAGAGCCTCCCTTGTCGCCTACGGCATCCGCTTTTGTGGCGTAATACCGTGCCAACTGTTTATTTCCTTCGTTATGGAGAAACCGGCTGTATTTTAAATAAATATCCTTCAGCAATTGACCTGAGACGAGTTAAGAAAAACAGTTTCCCATTTTTTTTGGAGATTATACAATATCGGCTCAATTAAATGAAGCACCCTACAGGGCGCATGAGGGGTAATCTCACAATTGGGAGAAATGCTCACACATCATTTGGGGTATCCATCAAGCACTAACTTACAGGGCCTACACCAATCCGAGCAATGCTAAGCTGTTAGTTTTGCATTCGGAATACGAGATGATGTGGAGAGAACGCGGCTGTGGCTGACTTTTAGCGGTACTACTCCAGCATTTTTGAAGGAAGGGGGAGGACCTTGGAAAACCACAAACAACTGGCATCATTCCAGGTTAAATAGTATCACAGTGTACAGTAGAATCTCTGCAGTTTTTCTGATGTTAAATGTGCGGTAAATTCAGTGTATTAGGTTATGAAAATTAAACAACTTGGTTCTGATAAGCACCTGCTGGAAAAAATAATGTCATGCCACGTAAAATTTTGGAGGCCTTAAAATCTATATATATATAAAAGAACTTCGCCTGATTGATTGACTGACTGACTCACTGACATTCGCCCTGCATAAACCGCTGAACCTAGAAGCTTGAATAAAATAATAAATCCACTGGCGTCATCTTGCAAGAGTGTTACTTATGAGAACCAAGGTATTTTTCTTTCTCAGTGTTATGAAATATAAACTGCAGAAAATTGATTCTACAGCTGAAAAATTTCAGAAAACTGGTGAAAATCTGGAGTTTTACAAACCTTTCGAAAAATCGTGGGGAAAAAAAACATGCACTGAAAAAACTTCCGAAAAACAGCAAGTAAATTTATAGCTGCAGCTTTTCCACAGTTCTTTTGTAAAAGTGTGTTTTATAATGGGACGGATTTACTGGACTTTTAACATCAGAAAAGTTGATGAAATACTGCAACTACTCAGGAACCTGTTTTATGGGGATTGAGAAGATTTAAACAAACGTTTCACTCTTCTGTACGAATATTAGGTTTTAAAAAACATTGGCATAAGGATACTAGTAGAATCGTCCACACGAAGGACTTTTAGTTCACTGCAAATATCGGCAAAGAGAGCAGCTCTGTCCGTGTAGCTCCAGCTTAGCAACATTTCTAGCACCTTGGTGAACTGCTGCATGGACATCAAAACCAAGATAGCTTTTGCCTTGAGATACAAAAGAAAAACCTGTTATTTGAAATGGCAAACGACTTATTTCTTCAATAGTATTTATTAAGGAAAACTATTGAGACAAACCCTTTGATCAACCTGGGGCGAAATGAGATGATCGGTCCACCTCCTGGCCACCTCCAAACATTCTGCCTCATTAAGAGTACTCTTCAAAAATAAGGTTAAAAGTTACAACATATCATTATCAAATCAGAAAATTTTCAACATTTCCCTACATATTATATGTGCTTGGGGCTACAAGACTATCGTAAATACAATTATTTTCGATGACTACCAACTCTTTAAAAAATTTTTTATAATATATACATGCATGTACGGCTCTCAGCTTACCTTTGCAAGCCACATTGCCTTTTCCCATTTGCCGTAAGTCTGGAGATAACGACACGCATCGACCCCCTTGCCAATCAGACAGAGCAGTTGCACCCCTTCCGAAATGTAGCCATTTGCAATGAGACTGGTTGCCACCAATTTAATTGTACTTTGCGATATGGATGAAGACTGGACACTAGCCACTATGCAGGCCCTCAGGCAATCCGTGTAAAAGTCCTCCGAACTCGGATCCGTCTCCAGCAGATGCTGAACGGCTCGATCCGTCTCACGCAGCAGAATCAGGGTGTCGGCGCACTTGCACACGTGTTCGTGATTTGTTTGCTTGCTTTCGTGTAGGGCTAATCTATCCAATTGGATTTTCTTTAAATTTGAAAAATAGATAAAAAAAAAAAAAGGAAACGTTAAATTGAAGCCAGATTTTCACACATAAAACTTAAGAAAATTGCAAAACTACGGTTAAATATGATGTTGAATTGAAAGAAAGTGATATGGTGTACCTTATATGTATCTGAATCGCATAAAATATCGTAATTTCCATCCAAATAACGTGTTCGACACAGCTGGCAATTTTCCATGGCCTTGCAATCCTCTCTGTTTTTCAGTTCAATTTGCAAATAATGTTGCGCCACTTCCCAAAACTTCACTTCTCCATCGTCACCCAGCAATCTAGAATTAATCAAATTCAGGAAGAATGCTTTTACAAAAAATAATCTTACTTTATTTGTATGAAAAAAAAATTACATTGACTTCAAATCTAGAATTTTGATCCATTAATCTAAAAAGAAAATCACAATTTCTGATTAATTGAGAAACAATATCTAGAAAAGATGGACTTAACAATTAAATCCTAATTCGGAAATTATGATTTTGGCACTATCACACTTTCAAAAATGATGAGTCTATCAAGATTGAACTTCGGTTTCAAACTCTTTAATCCCAAAATCACAATTTTGCCAATACACCTGTATCAAGATTTCTGAAATTACAATTTCAATTTTGGTTTTAAAAAAAATCATGATTTTTGGTCCAAATAAACTTGCTTTGAAATTAATCTACATTTTTCTTCAAACCAGCTAGATTATTTTTTAAGGATGCAATAAACGGATGCAAGCAAGGAAGCGATTCTGACAATTATCGCAGCCACCTACCGTGCGACCATCAAATAGTGATGTACGGAACTGAGCTGGCAATCACTTTTGACGCAAATTTTCAAATCCCTAAAAATGAAAGTTGTTTTATGCCTTTACACCAAATGGCAAAGTACATTTTAAAATGACAAGTACCTGTTGGCAAGATCGACGTGGGATTTCAAAAGGTCCATCTGGTCAGAATTAAATTTCTCTTTGAATTCGTCCAGTGCAAATGTATCATTCCCTTTCGAATGAAGCAGTAGCGTGCGTATCAGCATTGCCGATGGAAGCAATGCTGGACACCAAAATGAGGCTGTCAAAGCAAAAGATAAAATACCGTATATATTGTGAGTGTCAGAACCACATGGCTTAGGTGTTCATGTCAAGTCAGTTACATCCATCACAGCATATGCATCGATGAAATGACAATAAGACTTATTGGCACCGGTAACACTATACTATTCCCAATAGTAGAATGTTACCTGTAATGTGGAAATTTGCGAACACGCAGCTCAGGTGTAACCGTTCGCTAACATGCACGTGTACTTGATTCTACTGTTTTGCAGAAAACTAAGCTTCAGCACGATTTCTGCACACACACAACTACGTTTGTACAAAAACTTTTCATTCGTTTACATTTCTTCAATTCTAACATAAAAGTAAATTTTATACATAAATTTGTTAGTTTAATTCTGAAATGTATTTTCTGCAGAAATAAGTGCCAGTATATTTATTTTTAAAATGAGATATCTAGTTTATTTTGCATTACAGTTTCTGTTTATTTAGAGAAGTTTATTAAATCCTTTAAAATTTTCAAATCAAATACACAGCCTGCCTGTCGTTTCACACTATTTTATATTAAAATTTTTCACATTTGCCCCCTTACTTGCACACAATTTCACTGAAATTGATAGCAATGCAAATGTCAGCCACGATATGTTGAACGGATTTTTGTAAGCAACAAAAATGCATTCATAATTTACTCGTTGAGACTTTCCAAGTATTCAGCAAAAACTTCAATTATTTTTTTTAAGTTTCCTCCATTTGCCCCTCATTTCTGCAGCAAAATTGATTATTGGGGACGGGAGATAGAGGGGAAAGACCGAAATACTTTATGCAAAAGTCTTGATGACAGAAGTGTTTGCCATATTTATTTATTTTTGAAAATTTTATGCGCCATCCTGGGGCATAACCTGAATTATAACCTGAACATAACCTGAATGGTCTCTAACCTGAATTTGACTAAGACGCTTAACAATTTCTGAGAATGCTGTGCACACTTGAAAAATTGCTAAAATTAAAGAAATAATCAAATCAGAAATGCATTCTTACCGAGGCATTCTCTGTCCGTCAATGGTGAAGAAGATCCTAGCAAAAACAGATCCATTATCCTCAGGCAGCCGTCGCTAGTAATGACAACCGGTTTATCGGATGCAGCCCAATCGGCGTCCTCCACTCGTGGCATGTCCTTCAGAGATTTCACTTGACCAAGGAGCTTGCTTTCTCGAGCATCCCAGATGTCCACTCCATCATTGTATAAAACCAAAACTTTCATGTTGCCTCTTCCTGGTGCAAATCGTACCCTTTTGATCCAGCCACGGTGAGTCGGAACAACCCTGCAAGAAATTTGCGTATAAAAAATAAATAAATATGCTAATTGTTTGCAGAAATTGAAAAATTAAATTAGGATTTTTAGATATGGTGAGGTCAGTACGTCCCCAAACACAGCTGCAAGCACTTTAATAACGGAAATCATTTTCACTAAGAAATGTAGGCGAACTAAGAAAGAATGGCATGTGAACTACGAAGTGTGAAGCGTGACAAGTGAACTATAAAGTGTGAAGACTGTTAACTGTGAATTGTGATGTATGCATTAGGAGGGTGAATGAAACCACCGGACTTTCATATAAAAGAATGTTCGTTTGCTAATAAATTCCATTAAACACTCATTGGTCGTTCACAATTTGAGGAACGACAAACATCACTGTATATTTTCAACAAATAAATTAAAATAATTAGCATTACTTGAAATATTTTGATTTCAAGTCCCAAAGGCTGAGGTTTCCATCCACATCGCCCATCACCAGTTGTTCCCCTTTCCAAGAAATGCTGGTCACGCTCCCAATGCTGCTGTCTGGCGGGAGTTTGTTGCCATCTTTGATCACGCTTCCCTCCACCATGAATTGATAAATGTGGCCGTCGGTATCGGAAAACAGGAAGCTCTCCTTGATCAGAATGTTAGTGGGATGTATGGTCGCCCGTGATTCAGTGGTCGTGGAAGGCGGGCCAATCACGAGGCTGATATTCATTTCTTTGTTACTCTGTTCGGCCATGGCGGAGTGCATCTTCTTTTTCAGACTCCTCAAATTGTTAATCGGTGCCCATTCCTGTTAAAAACCCAGACTACTTTTGAGCAAATGTGGTCTATTCTAAAACATTTTCAAAGTTCACAATGACCGATGCTTACCAAAGCCGTTATGGTCGGAAACTTGCGTGTCATGGCCCGCAAGAGGGTTAGGTTTTGGATATCCCACAATTCAAATGGATCTTCTTTAAATGCCACAATGAAATACTGCCTACATATTCACAAAAATTGGAATTGGTGCAAATGACACTTAACAGGTGTCACAAAAATTTAATATTTCCTAAATTGTTTTTAAGGTTCCTATATTTGGTCTGTTTTGTCAAATCTTCCTATAATTTGCCCAATATATTTTTTTTTTTTTGAGAGGATGAATGGGGGAGTTTGAAAGGTTACCCTATGATATTCCAATCTTTTTTGATAATAGTTACAATATTGGGACTTCCTAGAATTTTGGAATAATAAACATATAAAACTATATTTTTGTAAATAAATTGGGGATAAAAATCATATATTTCTATATTTTTTGGGGGAAAATCCTATAATATTCTTACATTTTGAAGAAAAAATTGTTGGGGAAAAATGACAGAATATTTGAGTATGAAGCATGTAATGAGTAAAGCACGCTTACTTTAAATGGGAAACACGTATCATGTCAATCGGAGATTCTTCTCGATTTTCAGAACGAAACGCCTTCGATTTTCCTACAAAATTTTCGTGATTACTTAAATTCGAGCTAAACTTTTCGAAACATTAATATTGATCCTTACCTGTTTGGACATCAGTTAAAAACAATTCGTTCCGGACGTGCCCGATACTATTGCCCATATTCTGATGAGCATACGACAAAAAGGCTGTGAGACTAACCCATTCGATTCCTCTAAAATACACAATGCAGTTTCGTATAATCAAAAGCCCCGGGTCCAAAACCGTGAGAAAATCTGGCTTACCGGACCGGATATGTATGAACGCAGAGCTCCTTATGCAACATTCCGGCGGCCATGTCGAAGATTTGCACTGCGCCGCTGGTGGAGCCGGCTGCCATCCACGGCTCGTACAAGTTCCAGTTTTTTGTTGTCAACGGCGGGCACATTCGGACCACCAAAGGCGGTGAAGCAGATGTTTGCAAAATTCCGCTTAACACAAATTTAAGTAAGCATGGTTCGTTCTTCTAAAAGTAATAGAAATTATCAACAAAATTGAAAAGGAAATTACAAAAAAAAAATTACAAAAGTACAAACACTATTACATTCAAATTTCCGTACACTGGAGGGATCAGAAAGGACAGCGTAGGCATCGGACTGTGACTTATGGTCTGTAATGAAACACAGAACTCATTTCACTAATCGAAAAAATATTCAAAGATCCTTTTCTTTTTTAATACAAGACATTGCTCTAGCCATTTAGGTAGGTATCTCAATCCCATATCTGTCCAGATTTGTAAATTACAAATAGGATTTTTAAAAAAGAAAAACAACATTTACATGTATATGCTTGCATTTCTATAGCTTCAAATAAACGGAATTCACCATAGTTTCATGGATAATCAAGATTAAAAATGACATCAACCAAATTTCCCCTAATATTTTAGCAATTTAAAATAGCCAACACCGAAAGTTTGTCCTAACACGTCTGGAATTTGTCCAATGATTTTAAAGCTAATTTGCATTACATTTGCCATAGGTACATTTTTATGGCAAAAATTCTGGAAAGCTAAGAGGAAATAATAAAAGGCATCAAAAATCTGCTGCTTCAAAATTTCTAAAATATTTTTTTAAAAGATCCTTATCCCAATCTAATGCCACTAACTAGTTTGCATTCTTCACCTGGTATCGAGGTTTTATATCCCAAGTCATGACCCTCCCATCACTAACTAGAAGGGCTAAGTTGGCCTCCGTCCGGGGAGAAACGGTGAGACCGACAACACGATGTAATTTGGTCAAACGAATAGGATCCGACTGGGCCTTTGTATCGTAGACGACTTCAACATAATTATCTATCGATAAGAAAGTTTTATTTACATTTATGACTAACTGGATACAGCAGTCTAAAACTAGGTTCAAAGAATCGGCATACCAGAACCGAAGCTGGATGTCGACATTTCCAAAGGTGGGACTGTTGGCGTAGTTTGACATAAGTGCAAAGAAATTACTCCATTTTCATGCAGGCCACAGATGGCATCTCTCTGGCTCAAGGCGATCACTTGAACGAAGGGAGAGCCGGTTCGCTCGACGGTAATGATTCCGACCGTCTATAGAAAATGCATGAGAAATAAAATATCACTAAATGTAGCATTTACAAATATTTCAAGCATTTTATTAAAATATGCTAAAAAGTGAGTTTAGTATTTTGATACTTTGATAAGTTTCCTTTAAATAAATGCAAATAAATTTATGTTACTTAGACTTCCGATTTTTCAACACTAAGGTACAGAATTATTTTTGGATTCACCAAAATTCAGTAAGAATTCACTAACATTCACTAAGAATCACTAAAATTTAGTATCAATTCGCAAATTTTTACTAGAAATTCAACCGATTCATTTGGTTTTCATCCAAAAGATTCACTTAGAACAAGCTTCCTTTGAAAAACATCGCCATTCACAGAAAATTCAACAAAAGATTTACATTAATTCACAATGAATTTATTAAAATTCGCTTGAGATTCGCCCAAAAGATTAAGTAAAAATGTATTAGAGACCTAATACTGGCATATGGAATTCAACCGGCATCAATGTTCCACCACTCACTTTTAAGAGCTCCTGCATGACTTTTTTTTATAAAATTCAAGTCTCAAATACTAGCAGGCACGAAAATTTTCCTCAAATATTTTGTAATTATTAATTTCATTAATAAATCTGAATACTTATTACCTGATTAATTTCCAAATCGAGAATGAGCACTTCTCTCGGGTAAACTAATAAGAGATGGTGACGACATGCCGGATGATATCCAAATGACAGACATTCCACGTTAGAAGACAATTCCTCGGACCTGCAGAGACAGGGAAATTTCACTATTACCAAGTACACTGTAGTAATATGATTATTGACAATCATTTCTCCAGAATGTTGCTTCCAGAGATTGAATTCTAGACATGTAATCATAAGGGACACAGGAAGATATTGGAAGTTAGAAGGGGTGGGAGATGTGGGCAGAGATACTGTCTTTCAAAAATTTTGGATGCAGGGAAATCAATTTACATATTTTTTTATTCACATATTAAACAATATTAAAATTTTTTTGGCATAAAAATTGTTTATCTTTAGATTAACAGATACACGAGACAGCATTTTGTGTTAAGCACATAATTTCAGGAATAATACCTTGAAGCTTTGTTGTCTGTTCCACGAAGAAGACGGACTTTCTTCTTAAGTTTATCACGAGTCCGAAGCTTATCATCGGCCTCAAAGTTAGTGAGATTTGTGGTGCTGGTGCTCAAGGCAGATGGGCAAGAAATGTAAAACTTTTTGCCATTGCTGGAAGGCACTTTACTTAGTGTGAAATCGTCGACCAGAACGATACAATCGTGACCAAGAACTGAAGCAAAGCAATAACACTCGCATTATTAAACGTAAGTGGCCTCATACTGCTTCTATAATTTAGTGCTATTCAATCAAACTTCTGAGGTGACTTAATTACATTCAAAGTAGTTTAATAATTGCTAATTTCCTTTTGCTTTTTCTGATAATCCCTTATAGTACCCAATCTACATTAACGTAATTTTCAAAATAATTCCAAATTTTAAGAAACTATTGAAAGGCTCAAAAGCATTACAGTGTGTAATATTATTCATTATGTCAAAGTAGTGATAAATTAAATACAACATTCTGCTCGTAGGGTACTGCGTTGAATTGAATCATTTTTTGTCGTCATCTTTTTAAAAGTAACATGTAACAAGGTGAGATTGTCCCCTTTGAGTAATTTCTTCAAATAGTTTTCTACATTTTTCTCTTAATGGGAGTTTCAATTCTTTGAATTAGCTAGAAATCACACTAAAAAAACAGGAATAAAAAAATTGAAGTAACTTACAAGCTAAATTGGTGGAACAAAACGGGTCTAAAGAAAATCCCAACAAGTTTTCAGTGTATGTTTTCTTCCAAAGTTTGGTGCCCGTTTGAACATTCCATACGATAAACGAGTAAGGTGGATGAAGCACAGCCAACATATCGTAACCACCCTCTGTTATTGTTAACGATAACCAATGCATTTCTGAAAAGCAATGACATTGCCATTTACTTCAGGTTAAACATATTTAATACCAAAGCTGGCACTTTGTTCTATGGTTTGCATTTTATGCCCAAAATCATCTTTCTTATATGGAAGTTTGGATGAGTATGCCAAATTATTGGGCATAAGACATCACTCAGTAATCTGAATAAATTTTAAAATTTTGCAGTTTTTCTGAAACTGAATTACAGTAAAGATGCCTTAAAATTAAACACAAACTGTAGCAAAACTGGAAAAACCTTCTGACAGTATCAAAAAAGTGGTGACAAAACTGCAGTTTTAAAAAAAAGAACTGCAATTTTACATCAGAAAAACTAGTTTCCTCACAATTTCGCTAAGTTTTATCTTCCTGTTTTACTTGCAGTATTCTATTTTCTTGCAGAATTCTAGTTTTTCTGTAGTTTGCAATTAAACATCGCATTGGAGTTTTTTGCTGGAGACAAGACAGCCAAAATGAACACAATTTAAAAAAATATATATATCATGACATACCCAAAACAGGTTTGCTTCCATCACTGAGCTGGCACAGCATTTTGCCATCTTTAACATTCCAAATAATAACATTTCCAGAAGCATCAGCAGAGGCTAGTTTAAGGGTGTATGGGTATATCTGATTGCAGTAATAACTCTCTGAAGGCCATTTTACCTTATTCAAAATTAAATTTCATCAGTTACCAATTACACAATGTACAAATACATGTTTTAAATTTCGATAAAGTAGGAACTATATTGCTCACTTTCGTTATACAGCTCTGATGTTTGTCTAAAGTTTGTAAAATCTGTACATTTGTGCAGTCAACCACAACAACTACATGTTGGCAGCCATAAGCAAGCAAACCCTGCCAACCCCTATAATCAAAAATGATATGCCAAATCAAATATAAGGCAGTAAATACATTAAGGCGACAACATAAATGGATAAGAACATATTACACTTTCAATAAAAGACTATGTGTCATTTATACAAATTACAATTAAGGTAAAAATGGTTCAAAAAAACAGGAATTAACATTCGAACGCCCCTTTTAAATTCACATCTGCCACTTTTACACACTTAGTGCATACCTTTAAAACTTGATATTGCTAAATATTTGAGTTTAAAAAGTAACATTGTATCCTTACCAATCAATTGCACCTTTATTTTGGGAATGTAATACACCAGGAATTACTTTTGAAGATATTTTCTTGTACTGAACTTGACCCACACTAGATTCAGCAGACGCCATTTTCATAGTAGTTTGATTGCGCCATCTAGCCTACTTCTAGCCAACCGTGCTCAGACTTGAATTTCAAAATAAAATGCATTTAAAAAAACCCAGCACTTTCATGCAAAAATAAATTATTTGAAAGTTTAAAACAAAATATGTCATTGTTTAACTACTACTTTTTTACATCAAAACATTTTCTTATTCTTACACATTTTTCACATCCAAAACAATCACTTTGTCTCATTTTTTAACACTCATTCTTAAACAATTTTACATTACTGCAACATTAGTAAGAACAACATTATTTTGCTGCATTTACACCTTGTTCCTGATTGAATCCTGAATATATATAGCTTACCACAACAGCTCCATCACATTAGAAAAAGTCCCGGCAAAAATTATTGGCAGATCGATTAGGCTGAATAAGTTCAGCATAAAAATTGGCATTCATTTCAATTTCTTAAAAAGCAGATTATTTTTCTATATAAACTTTTACAGACAGCTTACATTTCTGCTGAACATAGATTTTAAATTTTATCTGCCGAAATCCCCACCTTTATCCCTGGAATTCAAAATTTACGAAAATTATTAAATGGATAATGATATAGAAAACTACTTTTATCGAGGTGTATTCATGAAAACAATGAAAACTGCACTTCAGTTTGTACACAATTCCTTCTATGACAGAATTTTAAAAAAAAATCAAAATTACTTTCAAATTCCATTTAAAAAAAATTCTAAATTACTTTCAAATTCCATTCCATAAACGAGAAATAAAATGTTTAAGAGAGAACTGTTTCAAAAAATTCACACAAAATTACTTTCAAATTCTACAAACGTCACTGTGAGTCAAAAATTCCCCAAAATTCACCTGAAATTCCAAAAATTTTATTCAAATTTCTCTCCAAAAACAAGAAATAAAATGTCATAGAGGATGCTGTTATAAGAAAGTTGAAGTTCACGAAACATTCTCTAAAACTCCAAATATTTCTTTCAAATCTCACTTCAATGTACAATATTCCCTATATATTTTGCAAACATCGTGATTTTTTTTCAATATGAAAGCTTTGCTGCAATTATTATTGCCACAGCCATGCATATCTAAGTGTGTAGGCTAAGTGGGACTTTTCCTTTATAATTTGGATGCTTTAAAACCTTAATTATGAAATTTAAAGAAATATGCCATAAAAATGTGTAACAATTTGTTCTAATTCATTGTGCATCTTCGTCAACGGGCAGTGGATGACACTTTTCCAAATAAAACAAAAAACCGTTTAATATTTGTCAATTTTTGTTTATTTGCCATTCACGGTTAATGCCTAACGAGCAAAGCACGTGAACCTCTTTTTTTAAATTGCATACGACGATGCCCCCGATATACTTTGCAAACTCTACAAAGATGATACAACCACACATTTCTATTTTGACTGGCTAAAATGTCTTAATTACAAAAGGTCCGGACGCTTGGCCGGGTAAAAATAAAAAAAAATTACTCCCTTCTAGTGAAAGGGATTCCAACAAAAATAATAGAAACACGAGCACGCAACAAGAAATGTTTGAATTAAGTCTCCGGAACTGTGCCACTATTGAGCCAAAGCGACGGAAGAAATCTGATTATGGTCAATGTTTTGTCCAGCGCAGTTGGGAGTGGCGGAATACACGTGTAAAAAATACATAAATAATACGCATTTTACGGCACACTGGATTAATGAAAAAAGATGGGCGTCGTGAACTGCAAGTCGAATAAATAATACCAAACTGCAAACATTACGATTCCAAAGTCTTTTCCTCCGAAGCCGGAGAAGTCGACAAGTGAATCCAGCACTCGTTTTCGTTTCCGGCGTACCATTTTCGGGCACAAGTCGTTCGTGACGTCTGCCTAGCCTTCGCACCTAAAGTGTGGTGGTTCAAAAGCTGCAGTGTAAATATTCTGTCTCTCAGTATGGGTTTCTTGTACAAAGGCTTCGTCGGCAATCTAGCTTAGGGCTGGAGCCAATTAATTTAAGTGACAATTAGTGTACAATGAGTGAGGCAGCCTTTTATATCAAATAAGCTAGATTTGAAGTAGGCTAATTCATTTTAAATCTGGTTTGTGCGAAAGAAAAATCGTGATTTTCGAAACCAAAATAAAAATTTTCATGGAATTTTGATTTCAGAATTCATATTGGCAAAATTGTGATTTTCAGAATGAAATTCAAATTTGTTATGAAATTGTGATTTTGAAATTATGAAATCCGGACTACTTTTTAAGGCAACATTTATGAATTGATCAGAAATCGTGATTTCTCGCCATAGATTCTAGATTATTTTTTGTAAGAGGCATGACTGGGGCTATACTTTAATGATGTCACTAAACAATCGGGATTTTTCAGACCACCCACCCACTCCTGTCATTATGCTGTCACTTTTCGATGGACCCGCCCACCCCCCTTTGTCAAGTCATTTATACAAAATTGTTGAACAAATAAAACTTTACAAATGATTGCAATGATTGAAAAATTTAGAGATAAAACATCTTATTTCAAATGGCACACCTATGCATCTGACCAAACAATCTGAAAAATATGTTGGTCCACTTCAAAAGTGAAGTGACATCATTATGCTCCTTGGGCACCCATCCACCCTGTCACTTTTTGTCATCATCAACATTGGACCACCCACCCACCCAAAAAATGATGTCATTAAAGTATAGCCC